>CATIWK010030890.1:0-12781 GCA_949634005.1 Mallotus japonicus | reverse complement strand
TGTTGCCCTTTTTTTATGGTCTTTTTTCCCTTGTATAAAGAAGAGAGCTCTCTCTTTGTGTAGCTCTCATGATCATTTGATGTCAATGCAATTTCCATTTGCTTTTTCTTTACATCATCTTATAATTAATCTCTCTCTCTCATAGAATTTTCCTTGCCTTTAAATAAACATAAAGAAACATGTAATGTACTAAAAAGGATTATTTAAAAAAAAACCATCTTAATTAGTTTGAAGAGCATAACCAATAACAGTTGGGATCTATTAATAAAAACGATTTTTGCTGAAATTTTGAGTTCGAATTATAATATATATAGTGATATTAAATTAATTATTAAAAGATTTATCCATAGGTACCAATGATGTAGATAATAAAAAACAACATAACAATACCTCATTATCAGCATTTATTTTCTATTTTCACATTTTTCTTTCATTTCATATTTGTGGTAACTAAGTACCAAGAATTCCAACCAATTTAATGCCTAATTGGTTCAAACTATAGGTAATCGTAAATAACACATGCTTTATGAATATATAATATCTATTAATTTATGAATGTAACATCTAAATTGTTTAAGAATCTCATTTATATTTACATTTCCAAATAAATTACAATATATGAAATGAAAAAGTTATCATTCTTAGAAAAATATTGGTTAGTTAATCATTAGTACTTCAATTGAATGAAATTCTTAAATTTTATCATCTTCAAAACCCCCCTTCACAAAATAGACTTAGTCAGGATGGCCAAAGAATTTAAATTTTTGATATTATAAATCTCTTTGTAAAAAAAATACTATAAGCTTGTTTATTGCTCGAATTTTTCATTTTACTTACTACTTATCTATATGTATAAATGCTAAAGTTTAAGATATTAAATTAAATTTATATCGTTTCACATTCTTATAAAAAGATGGAAAAGCTATTTAATTAGATAATATTATAAACAAATATAAAACTAAAAAAAGGTGAATTTTTATTTTTTAAAAATTAATTAATTAGATATTTCTATAAAATAATATAAAATTAAAATAAAACAACATGAGTTCATATTTTTCTAAAACTATTTAGTTAATTTATATCTCTTATTTTATTAAAATGTTTTAATTAATGTATTAAAATTATTTTACTTTTTATATTTTAAAATAATTAAATAAAAAATATATTTATTTGTATAGGATGCTCTTGCCACTTCAGTAGAGTTGTAAACGAGCTGAACTGTTTAGAATTCGACTTAATAAAAGTTTTTTCGAGCTCGTATATTGAAACTCATTTAATAAATAAGACAAACTCAATACAAAAGTCAACTCATAAATAAGTTCGAATAAAATCTTATGAACTAACTTGTAATTATTAATGTATTTATAATTTGATACAAAATATATAATTTATATATTTTTATTCATAATAAACATAAAAATATTTAAAAATGTAGATGAATAGATTAAATTGCAAAAATGGTATGAATTTTAAAAATATAAAACTTTAAGGACCAAAAAGAAATATTTTCTATTAAAAAATTATAGTTTAAATTCATAAATTAACAGCAACACTAACGGAGGGATAAATTAGTATAAAGGAAACAAAACTCAAAGATGTTATAATGTATTACCAAAACAGCAGAGATCGACTAATATATTTAAGTAAACCTTTTATAATAACCTCTTGTTACGATACAAACGTTTGTATCTATACAAACGAAATTAGAATCGTTAGATTATTTTTATTTAATTACAACCATTAATTATTATTGTGTATTAATACTCATAATCTACATCAATGACTATTATTAAATAAACATTAATCTAATAGTTATAATTTCAATTGTGTATATATACATATTTATACTGAAAAATGACTCCCTCTAATAATTTACCCTATATATTATTTATGTCATAATTTATTTGTACAGAAGCATTACTCCAATTCGATAAGAAGTGCGGGCAGCGAGTTTCAAACCGAAACTTTTCTTCTGAGCAGTTTCGAACCGAACCTTATCCCCGAAACGGCGAAACAAACCCGACACAAATCCCTGCTAAAACCCTAAAAAAAGCTCCAACACTGTAGCACAGAGCAGGAGGGTCTTTTATCTCTCTCGCAAGCTCTCTAGGCAACGAACCCATATCGAAAAAATGAGACACTCATGGCGATTGCTTGTGTTCCGAAACTATCCGCGCTCATATCTTAGAACCCATAATCATTTCCAGGTGCACTCTTCATCTTCTTCGTCTTTATCTCATGTTCGATCTCTCTATTCACTTCACACATTTTCACATCAATCTCATTTGTTAAACCTTAAAAACAGCAACCCAATTTATTTCGGTAAACACCCAGTTGCTTATAATTTCTCATCGGATGCATTAGTTGAATTAGAAATTAAAAAGGACCCAGATCCTCAGTGTACACTTATATCTGAGATTTTCACTAAGCTTGATGATTTTAATGATATTGCTAAAGAGTTCGAGTCAAATGGTGTTGTTATTGATCATGAATTGGTTTTGAAAGTTTTGAACTTTCTTGAGTCTACTAGTCCTGATGTTGCTAGAAAGTTTTTTAATTGGGTTTTAGAGAAGAATAGTGAGAGGTTGAGCTCTAAAGCTTATAATTTGATGCTCAGGGTCTTGTGTGTTAATGGGTTTGTTGAGGAGTTTTGGGGTTTAGTTGAAACTATGAAGAAAAAAGGTTATGGTGTGTCCAGGGGTACTAGGGATAAAGTAGCTGAGAAATTTGAGAAAGATGGGTTAAAGAATGACTTAGAGAAGCTGAAAGAGGTTTTTGCGTCAGGATCTGTGGATCATTCTGTGGAAAAGATTGCTTTGAGAGTGAGTAGGATTGTTAGGAATCACATTTGGGGAGAGGATGTTGAAAAGCAGATTAAGGATTTGAATGTGGGTTTTTCGAGTGATTTGGTGAAGATTGTATTGGAGAATTTAGCTATGGAACCTATGAAAGCTTTGATTTTTTTTAGGTGGGTTGAGGAGAATGGGATGTTTAAGCATGATGAAAGAAGTTATAATGCAATGGCTAGGGTTTTGGGAAGGGAAGATTGCATTGACAGGTTTTGGAATGTTGTTGATGAAATGAGGAGCAGCGGGTATGAAATGGAGGTGGAGACCTATGTTAAGGTTTTAGGACGATTTGTGAAGAGGAAAATGATGAAGGAAGCTGTGGACTTGTATGTGTTTGCAATGAGTGGTGCTAATAAGCCTTCAGTGCAATGCTGTACCTTTTTGTTAAAGAAGATAGTGGTTGGGAAAGAATTAGATATGGATTTGTTTTCAAGAGTTGTAAAGGTCTTTATTGGGAATGACAATGTGCTGACAGATTCTATGCTTGATACAGTCCTTAAATCTCTAACAAGTGTTGGAAGATTGGGAGAGTGTAATAAGGTTTTGAAAGAAATGAAGGAAGGTGGATATGTAGCTAGTGGCAATATGCAGAGTAAGATTGCATTCAGGCTTACTTGTGCTGGTAATAAGGATGAAGCTAGTGAATTTGTGGCCAATATGGAAGCATCTGGGAGTAATTTTGATTACAAGGCATTGGTATCTTTGATTCAAGGACATTGTGTGTCTGGGGATCTTGAAAAGGCATCTGATTGTTTTCAAAAGATGGTTGAGAAAGGGGAAGTTTCTAGTACTGGTTATGCCTTTGATTCTTTGGTAACTGCATATTGTCGCAGGGATAGAGCGCGAGAAGCAAGCAAGCTTCTGCATGATTATGTTGGTCACAATGAATTAAAGCCTTGGCATACTACTTATAAAACATTGATTAGTAAATTGTTGATTCAGGATGGATTTACAGATGCCTTGAATTTATTGGATTTGATGAAAAGTCATGGTTTTCCGCCCTTTTTAGATCCATTTATTAAACATGTATCAAAGCGCGGGACAGGGGATGATGCTATTGCCTTTATGAGGGCAATGACTTCAAAGAAGTTTCCATCTACATCTGTGGTTCTTCGTCTATTTGAAGTATTTTTCCAGGCTGGGAGGTACTCAGAAGCACAGAATTTTCTGTCCAAATGCCCACGCTATATCCGCAACCATGCTGATGTTTTGAATCTCTTCTATTCAATGAAAGCTGGCAAAGATACTGCTGCTGCTTCTGCTACTGCAGCTGCGGCTGTCTAGGTTTGTTGGAATGTATACATATTGTATTTGTAGGTTTACTTGATGTGGCATATGTCCAAAATTTTTGGTATGAAAGGTTTTGACACCCACTTTGAAATTTTGCCTTTGAAGTATAATTAATGTTTCTGCTAAAAATAAATTTTAGCTAGTTCCAAATAGAATGCCTATATTTAATAAAAACTTGCCTTTTCTTATGTTTGCTATCAGTTTCATTATTGTTCATGAGTCCTGCAGAGATTATTTAATTAGTTTGGTTTAGTTATACTATAGCTGGGGAAATCTTTTGTCATTTTGAAAAATGGGCTTTCCTTGTTTGTGAATTTAATTGAAGTTGTTGCCAGAATAAGTGTAACTGTGGTAATGCCTAAATCAGTTATTTCTTCATTCTTATACTAATAAAGGACATTTCATTAAAATAAGTAGAAAATTTGATAAAATCTTTAAGCAAATTGGGTTCCCTTTAATCAATAAGGTCCAAATTGGTCTTCCCGCTTATTGCCCCCTCTTGTTTTGACTATATGTACAAATTTGTAGATATTTGGAGGAAGAAATGTTTATTGGTGATACCTCATAGAATGAACAGTCCTTATTCTGAAACCTCCATCAAAATTCTGAGTGGTTGGATAGTGAGTGAATTAATTTGTTAATATAATAGATTTTCTCTGTTAGGAACAAATATATTACTGAGGGCACAGTGCGTACACATGGTGTGGAGCAGAATTGTTTTATTATCCTTTTGTGTTGATTAATACCCAGTTTACACTTTACAGTTTAGGGGATGTGTTCTGCATTTTAAAGATTTTCGATAGTGATAATGTTTGTTCTGAGCTTCATGTTGTATGAAGTTCCACTTGTCTGAGAATACGAACTAAATTTGTTGGGGTACACCATTTCCTATATGAAAATTGTACATAAGTGGAATAATGACTTGCAATGATCTTTTTCCTAGCATCTTGATTCTCTCCCCTTGTATAGAGCTGTTGGTTTTGTACTGTGAGAGTAAGTATAAATTTGTGTGTGTTCTCTGCTTTCTTCTTTTGTTTTATATTGAATTCAGCGTAGATCTTCCTAAGCTCAGATGTTGAGTTTGTTGCACCTTCTAATGTTCAAGATCTTTGCTTTGGCTCGAAGTCTTCATCATGTTACAGAGGTCAGGTTGCTGTATTATTGCTGTGCTTTGAGTTGAAGGGATATTTTTGTATTTAGGTCCCATTTGTTTCATTGATCCCTGTCATCTGTGATCCAGCTGACGCATTGTAAATTTTATGAAAGGAAGCTGGCCATTGTAATGGTAGGGAAGACCTTATTGGCTTTGTGGGCCTACTTTTGGTCTATAGTTTGTGCGAGGATTGGACTGTCCATGACTCTTGAGACGTTGATAAGCTATTAAGAATTTCTGCTCCTCAGGAAGATTGAGCAACACTATAACGTAGCCCGCCCTTTTTTTTTTTTTTTTGAAAAAAAAAATAATCCTATTGATTCAAACTAGCAATACATCAATAGAAACAGAAATACAAATTCGCTAAAAGCCATAAAGGATGAAACAACACTCAGATTAATGGTATAATAAATTGGCTTAAAGCCTACAAATTTGATAGCCCGGCATTTATTGATGGGATTATTAAGCAATTATGTGCTGAGTTCAATCTATTCAATTACACACTGCGTTTAACATTCAAACATGATTTCAGTACATGTATCATTTCTATCCTGCAATAGAAAAATAAACTATGCATCTTGTTTTCTTTTAAAACACTAATGGATCCAAAGATAAGGAGGTTCAAGATGCCAGTTGAACTCTTTGCATAACTTACAAATTGAGAACTGGATCAGGACAAAATCCAAGCTTCTATGGGCTATACAGTGCATTCAGGGCTATAATGCTTAGAGAGGCAGGATAGAAGCTACTATTTATCAACTATTTTAATGTATGCCCATGCTAGTACTATTTTAGCCTACCCTTGTTGTCACTTAACTCCATCGAATTCGAATATGCCAAATTCCCCAGAAATTAAGAGACATCCTAGTGCCCATCTGCAGATTTCTTTACTTGCAATTCCCTTGAATTGTGGATCGGCACATGCCTTTCTTCAACTTAAAGTAAGTTGAAAATTTCCTTCCACTCCTTTAGGCAGAAAATTGGAAGCTTTTGTAATTTAATTGGCCATACCAAACCTTAGCATTTTGTTGGTGTAACAACCAACAAGCAAAGATTCATCTGCTATTAAGTTCATTGTACTGTGATCTTAGGTTTTTTTTTTTTATTATTTTTAGCTGTGGAAATAGCTTCACCCCTACAATAAACATAGGTGTTTGATGAAAGCAACAATTTGTTCTTGATGCAAATTTTTTTCTTTTTCTTTTTTTCAAATTTGTTCTCTTTGAATTATTGAGGTTGTGGAGGGGACCATATGCATAGTAAGAGACACAGCTTTCTTTCCCATCTGCACATATGCATGCTTTGGGTGAAAATAGGGTTTCAGAATTTTGCTTCTTTACCGTGTAAACAGTATTGTTGCTGGCTTTCATCAGATTTCATTTCAAAAAAAAGAGAAAAAGATGCAAAAATTCATATTCCAAAAGAAAAAGTTTCTCTGTAGAATAAATCATCCCTTAAAGCAATTAAACTTTGCATATCTTTTTTTCCCCCCTTTAAGAGGGAGGTCAAGTTATGTAAGTACCGAGGGATCAATTACACAACAACGACAGTCCTCTCACTACAACAAAAAGGATCATTAGCGTCCCTAAAATTTTACCGACGCATGCAAAAGTGTCGTCTCTTGCTTTGTTAAATAAGTCGTCGGGAATAAAATTTATGACACAAACTCTTTTGCGTCGGTAACATAAATTGTGCCAAGTAAAAAAAAAAAAAAAAAAAAAAAAAGATCTTTTTTTTTACTTGGCACAATTTATTAAACCAGTTGCGTTTGATTGTGTATGTTTAAAGTCAAATTATGTAAATACTAATAGATTATGCAATTTTTTTTTATGTTATACTCATATATTCCAACTAATTATGACTAAATTTTTAATTTTTATTAACGATAAATCAACTGATAAATTAGTATTATAAAGTGATAAACTTTCATCAATATTAGACGATAAATGAAGAAATCTAAACTCGAAATCTCTCAGCAACTCATAACCATGGAGAGCCAGAGACAGTTTTGGGTAAGTGTTGAAGAATCTACATATCTTGATAAGAACGTTAGCTGCATTTCTATTTGACCATTGGACCAAATCAAGTTAGACAAATAAATTCAGTTACATATATGTTTGTTTGTTCCCCTGGTTTTTTGCCACAAAAACATGACAGCAGAGCCATATTGAGAAGTGAATAAGACCCATCAGGACTAGCAAAACGTGATGAGAGTGACACATCAATTCTTGTGGCTCCATCGATCAGTCGATCATGGGCACCAATTTCTTGCATTGGTTTTGTTTGTACATTAGATTGAATTTAATTGCAAAGATGTAAGATAGACATAACAGTGGAAGCTTCTTCTTGGAGTTTTATTGCAAGCTGTGTGTGTGTTAATGTTCAATGTGTACATATGTTTCTCTTATAATAGAGTGTTCTTGATCATGTGATAAAGGGTTTTCAGATACTGCAAAGACATGTTATGTTCTTACAGCAAGGAGGACCAATTTTGCCAATCATCTCGTGATGATTGCTATCTTTTCTTACTTGTATAGATTCACTGTTTTTTTGTGTCTTAATTCAATCACTTTTGCAACCTTTTTGCAGTACTGTTCAGCCAGAATTTTTTTTTTTTTGTAATTAACATTCTTAAAAATCTATGTTACTATAATTTTTTTGGATAATGATGCTGATATAATAAAATAATACATCAAAATTTCAATTCATTATCGCGGCATATGATTAGTATCAAATAACTAATTTTTAAGTATATAAATTCAGAACGGGATATGTTTCTGAACTTTTATTATAGTAAGATGAATTAGTCGAAATGTATATATATAAAAATTGTAAAACAAATTCGTACCCAATTAAACCGAAATTTTTTTTACTAGTGAATGTACATTTTAATGAATATCAAATGAAAAATCAATGCAATAAGTTTTTTTTTTTTTTTTTTTTTTTAACATACCATAAGTTAAAATTTGTGAATTGATATCACTATGTGTGAGGTTGGAAGCTAGTGTTTGGTTTGAAGATACAAATCTATATGCACTGATCTGACATGAGGAGGGGGAGTTCTTTGATGCCTGCAAAGTCTATTACGTGCAAGGAAGGGTTTGGATTCATGTGAACATTATTGTTATACAAGTGCTTGCAAGATTTATAGGGAATCTTGAGATAATTTTTTTTTTCAAGTGGGTAAAGTTTAATTACATTTGGGGGTTAGTGAAGAAATTAATTAAAAAAAAAGGATTTTAGTTGGTTTTTTTTTTTTTTTTTTTGTCTTTTTTATTTGAACAAAAATGGATGAAAGGAAACGAAAGAGACAATCTCGAATGGAATCTTGGGATAATTTTGTAGTGGGGCTCATGGGATTTTAATTTATCTTAAGATAGATTTTGATTCTTTTGTCTGTTTTCTATGAAAATTTTAAGGAAATGCCAACAAAATATAAAATTTAATCAAATTAGTCTAGTTTGGTAGATGAGATAGAAGTGATGTTGCTTCAGCCTAAAGTTTCCATGATGCTTTATGCCTTTATGTTAATGAAAGTAAACAGGCACTATATTCATATTATGCAATTACAGTAATTCAGTTGTAAAATTAATCATCAATTAAAAAAAACAAAAGTAAATATTTAATATAATTCATCAGAATTTATCTTAACAAAAAAAAAAAAAACTCCACAACTAAACAAGAAAAAAAAATGGTCAAAAGAGAGTGCCTGCTATGATTGATTCATAGGCAACAAGATGTAAAAAAGAAAAGAGACATATTGATGAAAAAGGAGAGCTACCATGGACCATGGAAAACCAAATAATTTTGGTGGGCATTAATCCGTAGGAGTGGATAAAAAGTGAAAAAGAAAAGAAGAAATGCTAGGTTTTGTGGTCTTTTAATTATGTTAAAAAAATAAAAAAAAAATCTTGAATGCCAAATGATAACTTTTTTAAGGCATTTTTTTTGAATTCTGTCATCATCAATTTAAAAGAAAGAGTTATCTTTATTATAGAGTCTATAAATATTTAGATCGTATCACCTTTCTTTTAAAAAAAACATCATCAAATTGATCATCTATGTACAAAGTAAAAAGAAAAAAGAAAAAAAAAAGTTGGGACCAAAATGTTCCCTATCACTACTTTTCTTTACATCAAGTTGGCTCTAATGCCACTACTGTCTTTTATCTAGTGAACATCTTGATCACTTTCACTTTCCTTTTGTACTCATAATTTCACTTTCCATGCGTTTCTCCATGGCTAATTTGCATTTGAATCTCTTTAATCTAAAGATGTTTGAACCAAATCTAATTGGAAATTTCCTATGTAGTAGTAGTAGTAGAAGAGGCTATTTATTGCGATGTATTTTTGTATTTATTTTGATTGAGAAAAACAAAGAACAACTATAATTTTATACCACCAATAGTAAATATTATGTTCATTACAGTCACATATTTTTCGATGATAATTCAACTATTTTCTTATGTCTCTAATCTTAAACTAAATAAAAAAAATGATAATAAATGCATATATAAAAACAACACAATTTATTTAAGTAATTATATATATATACCTAGAGGTGAACACAATTTATGAACTGCCGGTTTCAGTTCATAAACCGCCATTTCATAGTTCTATTTTGAATGGAACCGAACCGGAAACAATTTTCATTCCTATTCAAGGTCAGTTCCAGTTCAACGTTTCCGGTTTAATTTCAGTTTTAGTTTGATTCATCCATATACATATACATATGCAATGCAAAGTAGAACCATGAACTGGCGGTTCATGAACTGAAACCGACAGTTCATAAACTGTGTTCACCTCTAGGTACAAAACAACTCTCTATATACATATAGATATGCAATGCAGCAACAAATGATGCAATTTTCCATAAGACATCAGGTTAACATATGACTACATGAAATCATAGTCATGTGAATGAAATTAGATTATCTAAGTTAGACCCCAAACCCCTTTTTCTAATTTTTTTTTCTAGAACTATTTGAATGGGGTATGCATATTAATGATTAATGTTCTTTTTAATATAAAGTGCAAAGCCAGTCCATTATTTCCACCTTTAAAGGAAGACCAAATCAATGAACAAATGTATATGTAGCTCTCCACTTAGGGCCACTTTAATTATGCTCATTGTCCCTTAGGAATTAATTTCTTAAAAATCACCACTAATATTATGAAGAATGTACAAAAATTATTAAGATGCTTTGCAACATTCTTTTGACATGTATCACCACTTAAATTATAGTAACTTCAATTATGATGTTCTGACTTGCCACTCAATTGGACAGGACACACTCATGTATACATAATTGTCTGAAAACACTATGCAAAAACATTTCTGACTAACAGGAGAAAAAAGAAAAAGAAAAAACTAGCATGGGTGACCTTAATCATAACCTTGGAGAGCTTCCAAATGAATTTCCTGATCATGAACCTTTGGATTCCCTGATGCAGCATGATGAAATTCTCTTAGTGGTTGCTTTGATGAACAAATACAGACCCACTTGTTCTCAACTCCAAACCTAAAGTTGCCCACAACTCAGTAACTAAATGATAAGTTCCCAAAATAGTTTAGAAATAATCTTATCGGTATTTTTACTTGTAAGAATTATAAAATTTTAAAATTTTAAATTTCATACTATCATTCGTCAATATCGTTTGTAATTTATTTTCTGCTTTTCTTTTACAATTTACAATCTGTTAGACCTCCATTGAACTTAAAATAAAATTTTAGTAATATTTCAATTATTTATTTGAGAATGATGATAGCTAAAAACATTAATGGAAGATGAAGTAAGTCTTAACATAGAGATGAGGTTGTGACACATTGGGACAGGATGGGGTCAAGGGATGTCTTGAACTTAGCTTCAATTGATGTTGTCATTGATGTACAATGCCTTCATTTTTAGGTGCATATTGTTCAATTTTGTCTGTACTTTTTTTTTTTTGAATTTATTTGGGTATGTAAATTTTGATTTAATGGCTTTATTTATTTATTTATTTTTTACCTTCTCCATTGAATCCTCTAACAACCATTTGAAGCATTAATAATTTGCAGTAGATTTGTTCATTTAATAGTGTTCATGGTCCACAAAATTTGTTGACTTTCCACACACTCTAATGTTCAAATCTATCTGACCACATTATTGCATTTGATTCAATGTTCCATACAATTCATATATCAGTTGGATTTAATTGGAAGTTACAAATAGTTTATCTTATCAGATTGTGCTCAAGATTTTCTCCAACAGATATTACATATTTCCTTGGAATTTAAGGTACTAAAGACTATTAATTCAGCAGCAATTGACATACTTTTTTATTTATTAAATTTTAAATATTTGGGTTATAATTTTTAAAATAAGCAGTGGGAAAAAAAATTTTATTCTACAAATTATCTCATTATATAGTAAAGTTCCAACTTAAATTTTTTTCTACTCATATCAAATACATTTGCAGAATGCTGTTCCTTGAACTTGAATACATCTGTAAAATGCAGTTCCTTGAATTTGACATGTTTTATCAAATTATCTGTTCAATCTATAAATTGATCATTTTAACACCTTAATTTATCAAAAATTATTACTGACAAATATTTTTTATTTTCTTTATGTGTCTAAATATAGTTTCATATTAACTTAAAAATTTGTTTAAACATACCAACAACCGCTGGAATCAGCTGGAAATGAGCTGTTCTCGCTTAAGTTAGGTCTCAAGGTTGAGTCTTAGTGTATGTAGTGAGGTTAAATAGTTGTTGGAAGACCTTTACCGCCCTTATGGTTCTACCCGGATCGAACCAGATTAGTCAGAGTCCAATGAACTCTGGATACCGATAGTTAAAAAAAAATTTGTTTAAACATTTAAATAGTACACAAAATGTTAATAAATCTTACTTTCAGTAAGTTTAAATATCTATATGATCATTTTATAAGTTAAAAAGGTAATCTGATAAAAAATATCAAATAAAGAGAATTGCACATGTATTAGATGTAAAGACATATATTTGCATATATGATTCAAAATTATTAGTGCAAAGCTACATGATTATTTTATTTATACATATTCTAATTTTTTCCAATAAAAAATGAAATATCATTATCCAAAAAGAGAATTATAAGAAACTATAAATATAACTATAATTTTAATTAAACAACAATAATCTTAATTAAATTTTGTAATTAAAATTAATCTCATATAATAACTAAAAGAATTAGTCTAAAAAATTATGACAAATAACTGCAAGAACTCAACCAAGTAAAAAAAAAAAAAATCATGCATGGATTTGTATTTGTACCCTTTGTAGTGTACTCTGCCATTATTCTATTGCCGTAAAAAAAAAAAAGCATAATTCTTTTTTATTATGGAATGGCAATTAAGTGATTTAACTGTCGAAAGTCCAATCACCCAATCATAGTAGGCCATATTCCCACATGTCAGATTCTTGTATAATTTTCACGTCATGACAAAAATATATCTGTTAAAAACTCTTA
>CATIWK010030872.1:0-25661 GCA_949634005.1 Mallotus japonicus | reverse complement strand
CAATGATTGGAGCCCTTCAAGTATGGCTCTATTTCAAGACAATAGAGAACTTGCACAAGGCTGCCTGATTGTATTCAATGGGGATGTTGGCTATGAGATAGGAGAAGGAGCTGACAAGCATACGGTGTTCCTTGACAAGAGTTTATGTACCTGCAGATCTTGGGAGTTGACTAGGATCCCTTGTGCACATGCCATGTGTGCATTATGGCATGCCAAGGTTGATCCACTTTCAGTTATGTCTGAATGGTATAGCAAGGCAAAGTTTAAAGCAACTTATAACACTCTTATGCAACCCATCCCAGGGACAACGTTTATGCATTGTGATGAATAACCAATTGAGCCTCCTCCTTTAGTTAAACTAGCAAGTAGACCAAGGACAAAGAGAGTTAGAGGTCCAGACGAGAATAGAAGCAGTACAATGCTTTCCAAACAAGGGACAAAACAAAAGTGTAGGAATTGTCAACAACAAGGTCACAACAGGAGACTCTGTCCTAATAAAGGGAATCAGGTACCATTTTGAATTCAGTTTACTGTTGATCCCTGTGTTTTATTGTGAAGTAAATTAACCTTATCTATTTATTTTTATCTTGTGGAATGGATTGATTTCATGACTCAGGTACCTGCAAGTAGTAATAGAGGTAACTTAGGCACAAGCAATGCAAATCAGGTACCAACTCAGCAACCACCAATTGACAGACCTACAACTCAGGAACCACCAATTGACAGACCTGTAACTCAGGAACCACCAACTGATACAACTGGAACTCAGGCATCTACAACTGATGCAAACAGTCATGGCCAACGAGTCACTACTAGAAGAAGCACCAACACCAGAAAAGGGAAAGAACCTGTAATTATGAGAAGTGCAAGAACAAACAAAGAAACAGGTTATGGGTGTTTTGTTGACTTAAACTCTGGAAGGACAGTTTATAATGTGAGTGTTTTGTGGGTTCTGCATAATGTTTGTTGTCCTTGGTCATACCAAATGTTGGTATAATTGTTAATTGTGAATATGATTAATTTATTTTGTTTTGTCAGCCTGGTCAAACTTCTAAAGTGGTTGTGGATACAGGGACTCCATCAAGTGATGCTAGAGGTACTATAGAGACTGATCCAGTCACTAAGTTCCCCATTCCAAATGAGAGGGAACTTAGAAAGAACAGAAGTATGAGTCATACAGGTGGTACAAGGTCCATCAACTTCACAGGGGATGGCTCCCAAGTCAGTAGGGCTACTGACCTGCCTTACCAAGCACCAGGGTTGCAGTGGAATGGTGGACCGGCCATTACCACCAGGCAGTTGTAGTAAGAGCAACGACATCATATTCAGAAGAAGAAGTCCAAAACTGCAAGAAATACAACTGCTTGAACTATGTTGCTAATTAAGGAAAATTAAACTATTTTGTTGACTTAAACTCTTGTCAAAGCGTTGGTTTGTTAGGGATTGTTTTTGATACCTGAAACTATATATCAGGTTATGCAAGTTCCATAGGAACTTGAAGTCTAATATTGTGAATCAAGTTATACTGGAACTTATTTTGCTCTGTTAATAACTTATTCATTTTGGTTTGTTAATATATCAGTTAAGTTGTAAGCCTTAACCAAAATATATGTTGCTTATATGTTTTTATTGCTAATTTGTTCTAGTTAACCTTTATGTAATTTTAGTTCCACAAAATTTTTCCACGAACTTACTTTCATTACAATTCTTGAAAGTCGAAGTTACAAGGTCCAAGTACATATCACATACAAACCATCAATAAAGTTATGAAAAAAACCCAGGAAACTACAAGCATTGCATAAGCCACATATATCTTCTTCCTCGATATTTCACCTTCAGTCCCTTTGTTTTTCTTCAATCTTTTTAACACTATCCACAGCTCTGCAATCTCCCTCTCAACATCACCAACTGACACCATTCCTCTGCAATTTGCCTTCAATTGTTTGTTTTCAGCTACTAATACCTTATTCTCCAATTTCAGCATGTTAATCACTTCCTTCCCTCTTTCGGCCATTGCCTCATCATGCCAGAGGAAAAAACCACAGTTTCTATTCTGCACATCAAAACAACACATTAAAAAATTTATTAAAGCCAAATACCTGTGTTATTTTGAACGATGCCTAACATTTAATGAGTTACAAAAACCTTACTTCATAATTCGCGCAACCATAAAATCTTCTCCCAGGATTCTCATTCGTCCAGGACGTCCACCTTCGTGCTCTCATTCTCGTTCCCCTACTTCGACAGTTATAGAATATGGGCAGTCCTTCATTATCAATTTATACACTTCTTCGATTGCTTGAAGTCACTGATGATGAAGAGGATGACATCGCATTTGGTTGTTTGAGTTTTGCCCTTACCAATTTTGCTTCCCCCTTTATAAATCCCTCAATTTTATTTTCTAGGTTTCGTTTTCAATAGTCAGAAATGGGGAAGAAGAAGGACTTTTCATTATGTTATACCCATGTTAGTTGCAATGGTAGTTAAATGGGACCAATGTGTGCCACTTCATCTCTTAAAGTAACGGCAGTATTGGCATCCATTGTCTCTGTTAAATGGAGGGCCAAGAATACAATTATTTTGAAATGTTTTGTTTATTTGAGTCCAAAAATTGTTTAGGGGCTGATCCGCACTTGAGTATAAACATTAAGGGCGTATTTATACCTTTACCCAATAATAAATTATCCCCTTGAATTTCTATTATTGTTTTTGTAGATTTTCCAATAGAGGAGGAGGGAAGGTGTTGGAGATTATAAGGGCAAAACTGAATATAAGGTAGAAACAAGTTTTAACTTGGACTGGAGTGGCTGAGCTTGTCTGAAATGTCAGATACATTGCAAAATTAATTAGTACAATTGATTCCTCGCAAGTCATAAGAATCCTTCAAAACATAATTGAATGTGTTTGTCTGTTTGATTTTTAAGTTGAAAGAAAAGGTGAATCTAATGTTGTTGTTATAATTATTATTATTATTCTTTTTTTTTTTTTCAGAAGTAACAGGGATCAATAATATGTATTTGAACTGAAATATATATATATATATATAAACGCACACACTAGCTAGCTGCAATAATTGATTTACGAACACTAGCAATGATAATGTAGTATGCTCTAAAACCATTAGATTCTGCTATGTTCAAAATTAATCCCCACATAAAGCTCTGTTTCCATGTACTTGGAGAGGTCTAGTTGAGTAACTTAACTTGTAAAGAGAGCAATGTATTTTTTTATAAGGGTTATTTTATTGGAAATTTTTTGGTGTACTCTTAGTGTATTAGGTTTGAGAATAAGATTTGTAACATTTATATCTCACCATTAAATTACGTAAAATTTATAACATATATATTTGATGGTAAAATTTATAACAAATATGTTTATGAATTTTTTTTAAACTCGATAAAATATTCAGTATCATCGGGACGGAAAGGGGACAATTAACAATTAATTGTTAGGAGTTAATATATTGAAAATTATTTTTATGAACCAACATTAAAAGTAGGTTTCACAAATTTAACAAGGAAAAGAGAAATTGAAGTCAAAATTTCTATTTTGCCGCTTGAATTAAATTTTAAGTGTGTATGGGTTACAACAATAACATGTAGAAATCTACATATGAGTGGTTAAAAATTTTTTAAGTAGGAGTGACTTGTGCCCAGTCAAGGAGTAGTCAGTCTTATTCTTATGATCTGCAATTCAAACTAAAAACCAGTCAACCAAAAGGATTGGGTAGGGGGGTGGGGGCAAAAGGGTCTCTCCAAAAAGTGCAAAAAAGAGGGTCAGTAAATTTAGGGTTTAAGTGTGAATTGAGCTTAGGTTTTATTACACTCTGTTCTGAACACACCCAATGATGGCAAGCCCCAAATAATTATGGTTTTCTCCTCACCTAGTAATAATCCTTTTCAACCCCTATTAAATAATTTTATGTATTTTTTAAAATTTTTTTTGGCTTTTTGCAGCTATCTTCAATCACCTATTAAACAAAAAGAAAATTTGGGTTTCATGATTTTAAGGGTAGAGATAGGAATGGGGGTTTAGGGGTTGTTTCTTTTTTAAATGTTTTTTAATAATAGTAATAATAAATGTGTATGACAGTGCTCAAGAGATTTTGCATGGCCACAGATTAAACAGGGGAGCAGCATTCATGAGTACCCACCACCACCACCATCATCATCCCTCTCTACATTGCCTATATATACAATTATGCAGAGCCCCCAACTGTTTAAATGGCCCTTTTCCATTTTCACCTTTACCCAAATAAAAACACTTTTTTTTTTTATTAAAACCAAAAAAACCATTAAAATAAAGTTTCCTTATATATATATATATATATTGGTTTATGTTTAAACATATTTTCTCCTTGTACTAATATTGATGAATCCAGTGTATAATTTCATACAGAGTGAGGTGTTTTATAAAACGGGTCAGATTAAAATGCAGTTAAATTTTAATAACTAAAATTAAAAATTTTAATATAGTATAATAAATTAAAATATAAAAATCTCACTTGTTAAGTAATTAATTAATAAACAGAAAAAAAATAAAATTATAGATTTCTACGGATGAAAATGAGAACATAATTAATTATTCACTGACTTCTCATAAATATTTAGTTTTGCTTCTCTCAAAAAAAAAAAGAAGTTTTGCTATATATATATATATATATAGAAAATTTTCACCTACAGTTAAATGTGTAATATATATATTTAATTTTTTTTAAATAAGGTTTCGTATTTCAATTTTATATATTTGATGAAAATAGATATTGAAAAAATTTTATTCTCTTTACGAGTCTATTCGATTAGAACTTTAAAATAATTTGATTATTACAGTTGTTAAAGGCTGAAAAATTATATAAAAAAGAATTATGTATATATATATATATATTTATATATACAGTGAATAGAGAGTGGAAGAGGGAGATGATTACATCACCCTATGGAAGAGAACCAAAGAAGTTGACCCGTGGGATATGATTGGACTGCATGATGTTATACACGTGAAAGCCTTAGAAATGTTTTCTTCACAATTCTAAAATCTAACAATAATTTTTTTTTTTTTTAAAAAAAACCCTATATATAATTTTTCATTTTACATCATGGGTGAAATTGTGTAATATTATTGGCAGAAATTCTTTTAACTTACATGACCCACAAATAAAGATAAAGATTTATTTTTTGTTTTGGGTAATAATGGGCCATGAAGTTGCATGACCTCATCACCAACATAACATTGCAATAGATGACCCCTTTAAGTTCTTTCTTAAGTCATTTTTAATCATATCAAATAATGTCAATCTCCTGCATGGCTAATGATGAGATTTTTTGCATTATTATTATCCTTGTTTTTGCAATGCCAAGTGTGCATTGAACCCTCCCTACACGTGAACTTAGAGTTTCAGGGTTTGGTAATTTCCCACTTAGAGTTGGTTTTTTTTTTTTTTTGACCACACGTGTTGTTTAATCCGTTGGAACCCAATTTCATTGCAAAATCTTTGCATTTCATACAATTTGATTTAGATTCAATTTTCTCTTGAAAAGTTCATTAGTTGCAACTCAATTTCAGTACCTCAAATTTGGTAAGTTTCTGAAATTTTCCGAGTTCCGATAGCTACAAGGATTATTTAGTGAAGTTACTCATACAATCTCTTTTTTTTTTTTTTTTATTGTGTGATCTCAGACATTATTGATCGATTATTAGTTGAAACTTGAATGAACTCTTAACTTAAGAATAGACATGGATTCAAACATTTCTGCAATTGAAACGTTAATCCCATGAAAGTGGATCACCTTAATAGAACAGTGTGTGGGAGTGAATCTTAGTTTGTCACTTCATTATCACTGAGTGGCTTAGATGGATTTAGAACTGTGTATAGATCAACATGGTAATTTGGGATTGAGTAATCTTGTCTGGCCCGTAGGCCCTCGCTGACTATTCAGAATAGCCCACAATCTCATATTTGTATTCTTAAAGTGGCAAGTTTTATAAGCCTAAACTGAAGACAATTTTTTATGAACTAATATTTATACCCAGGAGCTAATGAGGTGTAGATAAATTGGTTACTGTGCTGAATTCTCGAGTTCTTGGGTTCAATTTCTATATGGAACATATTTGTGGTTTTTCTTAGATTTGTTGTAGTTTATTTGGTAGTGATTTGATAATGTTGTAATTGAAATTATGACGATGTGATGATATTTGTATAGTAATGTATGAATTAAAAATAATTTATATCTTGGTATAAGTACTCTTCTCCAGTTGTTCGTTATTTTTCATGTAAAAAAATGTTAAAATTTAAGAATAATGTGAATTTTAAAGCAATCTAATTGTTAATATTCTTTTAACCATTATTTCTTGTTAACAATTTCTTAAAAAAAAAAAAAAGAATACTAACAATTAGATATGATAAAACAATTTAAACATCTTATATATAAATTAAATAAAATAAAAACAAGGATTAAGCTTTTCTTAGAAAACCGTCAAAGAATTTCCAAAGATAATGTGTTCATTAATGAAAATCCATGATCAATTTTCAATACTAATTCACCTTAATTAATTTCTACATCTTTTATTCTACTTTTCTAGCAACAAATTTTCTGTGTGATATTTTTCCATTGTCATTTAGCAAGGCACATTTTCAAACTTTACAAGCAGGATTAGAAGAGAGGCTTGTTATCCAGAATGAGTCACCTACAACTTGTTCATCATTGTCATTTCTGTGCCATGTCCATTGTGCATGTGTTGCATTCACTACTTGAAGTTGTCCATGCCCAAAACTTGCCTCTCTGTAAATTGAAATTTCTGGTTTTGGATTTATGTACCTGCAAAACCATAAAATATCATTCAATTCAAAATAATTTGTGAATATTTTCAAAGATTAATTGTTTATTAGAAACCAACTTACTCTCTAGCAAGACCTTCACGATTGCCACCATCCCCAATTGTTATATGAATAGGCCCACAATTGTTGGCTTTGTCTTGGTAAACTCTAGTCTGAAAATAAGAAAAAAATCACCATGACCAATAAATAGCAATTATATTAAAATCAATTTTCTTAAAAACATAAAATAATTTAGACCCATTTCGTCTAAAAATATTTATCTACTTTGGGTGTAAATATTCTAGTAACTAGCATAAATAATAATATTAATTTTAATTATCAACTTAATTCTTTCGATATCTGATAACCACATAAATTTCGATTATTTTAAAGATTTGAGTAAAGTAGACTTGAAAGAGATAATTAAAGATCTTTCAACACATATTTCAAAGACTGGATCGAATTCGAAAACTTAAAATAGATCCAAGCAACTTATAAAATAAAATAAAGGGTGGAAGAAGGCTTACAAATCGCTCATAGGCATGTACATGACCAGCAAAAACAACATCAACACGAGCTTGATAAAGCAAGCCTTCCATGAATTTCTTCATGTCGACTGACTCAGCCTCACCTTGATGGGCAGTGTTAGAATTATACCATGGTGCATGAAGTAGCACCACAATCCATGGAGTTTTTGACCTATCAACCTTGCTTAAATCTGCTTGTAACCACTTGTACTGAAGTGAATTTGCATCACAATCAGTATATGAACCCAACATGATCACATGCACGCCAGCAACGTTGAATGAATAGTATAGATTTGAATCTGATCCACTTTCTTCAAATGGCATTCTCCATCTAGCATTGTAGGCTGTAAATTTGGTGGCGTGTAGAACTGGAAGTTTTTCAACCTCGTGATTGCCTTGTGTCACCATCCATGGCCGCTGGCTAGCCAATGGCTCCACCAATCGGCCAAATGAATCCCAAAGGGGTTGAATCAAATCAGCATATGATAAATCTCCTGGTAGAAGCAACACATCGTATTCAGATTTTGATATGTGATCAAGAGTTGACTGGGTCCAACCTGTCTGTCCAAGATCACCTGCATGCATTGAACAAAACCCATTTACGTTAAATTAATTAGTGTTACTACACGCTCGACTCTTATTTTATTTATTTATTTATTTTTACATTCAATATTTATACTTATTTTCCATATATAAGATTTGAATTTAAAATTTTAATTAAAAAAATTTAAATTTTTCGTTATTTAAACCAACAAATATTTGGTCAATGCATAATGATATAACTCTATAAAATTACAGAACTGTTAAAATTAGAAATTTTCACATGACCAGATAAGAAAAAATTTTCTACTATTGATTTTAATTATTCATGTAAACAATATAAATATGGGTAATGATATCCATGTACCATCGCGACATGTTGCGGCCTACAAAACAACAAATTTTGTTTGTTGTGGCCTGAAGAACAACAATTTTTTTAAAAAATTTTTACCTCTGAAATTTTTCTGATTCCTCATGCAAATAGGGATTAAAAAAATAATTTATGGTCCATGACTGAACTGTTCATGTCACGGACACAATATAAATTTTTATCCTATTAATCTTATACCATCAAACACATTAATAATATATAAAATCGATGTGAGATATTGAAATCGGAACAAATGCACATACCAGTGATTACGAATTTTATAGGGAATTGAGCAGGCGGAGTTCTGAAACTGTACTCATGAGCTGAATTGGAGCTGCAACGATAGTAGTAAACTGTGTTTGGGGTGAGTGGGCCAATGACTACATCATGAATGTGGCCTGACTTATAGGTGAGGTAACGATATGTAGATGTAACCCCACTTGCAGAATTCGTGTACCGTCCAGAAGCTGTACCATAATCTACTAATGCTGGAGTTAAATCCTTTGTTATCCATGTTACTCTCATTTTATCTTCACCAGCTATTGATATATGCACCTGCAACAGAAGGTTATCCACAAGTCTATAATTATCAAATTATATACAGAACACACATTTAGATTTGCCCCAATTTGGAATAATATTCATCTCTTTGTAATCTAGTGGCTCAGGTGATTGACATTATAATGTGAGGTAATAGGTTCGATCCCCCACTCTCCCTCGACCTTCTAGTTGTTAAAAAAAAAATTGAAATTATAATATAATTACCATCCTTCTTGGAGTATGTCTTATGTTGAATAATGAGTTCATATGAGAGAAAATGTATTAAAAATAACACAGTGATACATGTTGTGGACTGGGACATTTAATGGCTTACAAAATGGCAATTTTTTTTATATTTTATGTCCCCTAAAATTTTTTTCCTGCCCCATAAAATAGGGTAGTGAAAAAGTAGTTTTTACATACCGTTACCGAACTGTTTACATTGCAGTTCCGGAATAAAAATTATTTATCAAATTTTATTTTTTTCTTAAATGTGGTCAAGAGCCAAGTAAATTGGAGGTTGAAAATTTTTATATATAATTTTTTTTTTCTACTTTTTAATAATTTCAGTAGTAGTTTACATGTGAAAAGAGAATTCTAGGTACAAGTGTGAAAGGAATAAATTGGTGAGGTTGGACATGATTATTTTTATGAAGATATTTGTGTAATTAACGCAGTGAAGATATTTACCTATGTGATTGTTAACAAGTAATTAGATTTTTTTTTTTGCATGTAATATATGATTGAGAATCATTGGAATTGAAAAGGAGATAGTTGGTTGTTAGTTATTAAAATTAGTATATCATAAATTCGTTTTACGAGATACCACAAAATGGGTCTAACAAATCTAATAATGAAAATATATGTAATGAGATGTTCGGTATCCCGTAGTACCTAACATACATTAAAATTGAATGCTATATATGAAATTAAATGTTAAAGTTGGTAGGCTATAGAATACATGGCAACTTTGAATTAAGTACAGTACCAAATAAACGTATTTGGGAAAAAGTTCAAACAAGGAAAAAATCCACAAATTTCTGTCATATGTCAAAGACAGGATATTATTAGTAAAATCAATATCTAAGAATTATGAAAATATAGCATATTAATAATGAATTATACTGCATAATCTACCAATTAAGGAAATAAAATATACCCATATTATTCAAATTAAAATATCATTCTATTAACAAACACAGTAAACTGTACACAAGAAATTAATATGAAATCATCTCAATTTATTCATTTAAGCGCAATTTTTTTTTCAATAAAAAATAAAATTAATTTTGTTAAACTATTAATTTTTTAAAATATAAATTTTTAGATTTAATTTAATTAATAATTATATATACTCACTATGCACATAAAAAGTAATAACAAATATCAGATATTAACTAGCATCATTATTTTTTTTAACAATTAGATTAGATGAAGAGGTTAATTCTTAACATTATAAGGAATGAGAACAGGGACCGGGATTCGATCTTGCTCCCGCCAACCGTTTGACATAATGTCTAATTAATTGGCATCTTGCCAACCGTTTGACGTAGTGACTTAATGAGCTCTATCGCCAATATTGACACTTTTCTTGCTCTCTCTCTCTTTCTCTCTCTTTCTTTTGGTAATCCAATCCCAACTAAAAATTGCCAAAAATAATTCTTTTTATTTTTCAGAATTCTCAAGAAAAGTAAATTAATTTTGTGTGAAATTTAATGAAAACAATACAAAAGAAAAAATCAAGAAGAAGAAGGAAATGGTGGTGGTGATTAATCGTACCTGTTGTGGAGTAGCATCACCATCTCCATCTAATTGACGTACATATATGTTCTCACGAGTTGGTGGTCGGGTATAAGCAGAAACACCGCAGCAGAACAATCCGGCCACCACCACTGCCAATATCTGAACAAGGAGCTGCTGCTGCCGTCTTTGCCTGTCCATTGTGATCTATGGAATAATATATGTTACAAGGATCAGTTTTAAGAAGAAGAAGAAGAAGAAGAAGAAGGGAGCTGTCTAAAACATCATGTCAAAAGATGACAACGGATTTTATATAAAAATATCGATCATAGGATGGAGCTCATTTTAAGGATGTAAATTTATTGCATATGAATGTAGTCCTATGATTTTATAGCTGTCTCCTGGGATTTATATATATATGCAATGAATATTCTTGTAGACAAATATTTATTCGTTGGCTTCATATGACACGTAGATTTATGGTTGAAGGGCACATCTAAAAATGAAATATTTAAGCATTTTATTAAAAAAAATTTAATTTACCGAATTTGACTGTTAAAATATTTATGAACTGTTTTTGGACAATCGAGCCGAGTTGGGTTGACACAGTGTTAAGTTTGAGGGGAACATCAACTTTAAAATATTCAATTTTTTTTTTTGGCCACACATTCAAAGGGGAGGGGAACATCAACTTTAGCGGCGCGAGGGCTCGAACCAGAGCCCTCGCAAATGCCCATGCCTGGCCAAAGCGTTGTGGGCTTGATCCTTAAACTCAATTTGTTTCAATAAGATATAATTATATTAAAATAAAAAGATAAAATGGTAAATATATACAAGTTTAATTACACGAACTTATTATGTCACATATTTAGATGTTCGAGCTCAAGCTTGACTCGACAATAATTGAGTTGATTTCAAATTTTTCTCGAATTAATTCGAAGTAGCTCGTGAGTCGGGTTAACTTGATTACACCTCTAAACTATATTGAAAAATAGTCTCAAACTACCAATATTATTTGAAATCAATTAGAATACAATTTTTATTTAAATAATATATTAAATTTAAATTATAATATATACAATCACGTTAAATTAATTGTTAACATTTTTTTACTGTTTTATGATTCTATCATGGTTGAATTGTATCGGTCATAATCTATTGCACTCTAAATATGGATGATTTAAATAAAAATAATAATAGATGAGAATTAATTTCATTTTGAATTTTATGATGACACCGTTATTTATTTATTTTTTTTTTTGACCAAATGACACCGTTATTTATATGTACAATATATTTAGAAAGTGTATAATATTTTTACAGTTTATTTATTTTATTAATTTGTCAATTTTAGGTTCATAATTTTAATGTTTTTTGCAGAATGATTTCGTCACGGATTGAGTGATATGTGACTTCTTAAATTAGTTTTTTTGGTGCATCGCCGGACACGGTTTATGTATTGCCTACACGAGTTTTGTCCAATGTCTTTCTTCTCTGATTAGCCCATCTTTGTTGTAATAAAGTTGTATGGTAGTTACAAAACTGATGCTAGTGACATTAATAATAATTTTATGATTTTTTTTTTGTGTTAAATAATGTTTTTAGATTATAAATATCGTGTTTTTAAATTTGTAATTGGTGTAAAAAGTGATAAAAAAAAATTTGAAATCGAATTATTTTATCTAATAATATTAATTTATAAAAAATATTTTGTTTATGGTCTATATTATTAGTATTTAAAGTCCATTAAATTATGACTAATTCAGTTTGATTTGAACATAATTAAGGTCTTTCACTACAACTAAAACTTAAAATATCATTTAAATAAAGACATTTCATATCAATTAGCGCCAACTGTTTTGATAAACAAATTGATAAAGCCTTTACATAAAAAATTTTATGTCAATGAAGGACTAGTTAAGTGATAGCTTCTTTTAAAGAACATCTTGAGTTGTTATTAATTATAAAAGAGAGAACTGCTTTTGTTTTGTAATCCATCAATTTTTAGATCGTATGACTTATTTATTAATAAAAAAATAAAAAACTTTAACAATATTTGTTTTAGAAAAAGTTCAAAAACAATCTTGTGAATATTGTCTTTCCAATTATATATATATATATATCCACTCTTTTTTTTTCTCTATACTATTCGGCATCTATGGAATTACCATTCAGTAAGAATATTATTGAAACATCAAAGTATAAAATTGAATTGTTACTTAATTATACCTTTTGCCCATTGTTTAATTCATAAAAATAAAGATCTGTACGTGGAGGAAGAAAAGGGATCAAGTTGCTTTCATGTTTCGATGAAGAATTTAGAGACAGTTTGTTTCATGAAAAAATAAGGATGAAAATTTGAATATGTATGAATAATTTTAATCCTTAGAGTTTTGTTAGTTAAAAAATATCTTAAAATGAGAACGAGATTAATTATTAAAATATTTTATTACAAATTTTAAAAAATATAATAATATTTTAGATAATATTAATATATAATTTGAAAATAATTTTCACAATATATATATATATATATAAACACTATATTACAATATTATTTTCTAGAATATGAACCAAACATATCCTTAATTAAATAAGATTTTTTTTTTTGAGTATACAAATAGTGGGGAGGGAAAATCACAAATGAGGGACGCAGGTCTCGAACCTAAGACCTGCAGGTATCCGTACCAGGACTTTAACCACTAGGCCAAGTAACTGCGGACAATTAAATAGGATATTTAACAATCAATTCACAATGTTTTCAAGTGAAATTGGCTTAACTTGTTCCAAAAGTATCATTTATTGTTGTTCTATTAAGTGATTTAATAATAAATTCAGCCTTTCTACAAATTTGAAAGATCAGAATTTCAACTCTAAGATTACTACATTATTGGCAATTTTAATTAGCTAGCACTAAACTAATCAAGAGGAAATGAAAATGTGTAGTATCAAAAATAATTTGCCATTGATTTTAATTATTATTATTATTTTTTTTGGTGTTTTGATCACAGATGGAAATTTCAAAGAAGCAATTGATCTAATTAAAGAGTATTTTGCTTGTTTATAATAAAATAATGTTAATAAAGTCAATTAATCTATGATTTTCAGATTTAGTGTCTTATGCTCATGTCAATTAAGTCAGTCTCAATAGTCAACTTTTTAGCTTTAGTAAGTTAATTGGCTTACATTACTCCGTGCCCTGATCTATATCTTAATCAGCAAACTACATCATATATATATATATATATATATAAGGTCCAATTTGCACCTTAAATTTTTGACCTAAGAGCACATTGAATCTTTTTTTTTTTTTTACCTAATCGGAACATCTGTTTTGAAAATCGGAATATATTGAAACTTTACTAATTACAATTAAATCCTATAACTTTTTTTGGTACAATTAAGTCTTACAAACTAATAAAAAAACTAATTTTAATGGATACTAACAAATAAAATTGATATATTTTTTTAAAATATATATATATAACCTAATTATAAAATTTTAAAAGTTTTGAACCTATAAAATAATTTTTTAAAATTTTTCTTAAATTTTTAAAAATTTTAAAATCAAGTGATATAAATTTCAAAAAAATGACCAAATTTATTCGTTAATATAAATAGTGAATTGATAATTGATCTAAAATTTAATTTTAATAGTTGAATAAAAAAATTTTATTTATCAATTATTGTGTAGGTTTAAAAATTATTGTGTAAATTTAAAAATTTAAACTAATTAATAAAATTTAAAAAATTTTATTCAACCATTAAAATTAAATTTTAGGTCAATTATCAATTTGATATTTACATTAATGAATAAATTTGGTCATTTTTTGAAATTTATATAACTTAATTTTAAAATTTTTAAAAATTTAAAAAATGTAAAAAAATTATTTTATAGGTTGAAAAACTTTTAAAATTTAATAATTATGCTCTATATATATTTCTAAAAAAATTATCAATTTCCATTAAAATTAGTTTTTTATTAGTTTATAGAACTTAATTATACTAAAAAAAAAGGTTATAAAATTTAATGATAATCAGTAAGTAAAGTTCTAATATACTCCACTTCTCAAATGTGGAGTTTAGATTGGAAAAAAAAAAAAAATCAGTGTCAAAGTGTTCTTAGGGCACAAACCTAAGGTCCAAATTGGACCTTTTCCCTAAATACTATTAACTAATAACATTTACAATTACTTTGTTTTTTCACTGGATTTTTTTTTTCGTTCTTCTTTCTTCTCTTCTTCTCTATCGAACCTTTACCTCCACCTTCACCACACCACCACCACAACTCCATCAAACTTCTTCCTTCTTTTCTCTTTTCTCTGGAAAAAAGAGCAGATGGTTCAAAATAGATCTCTCACTGTTGCCTGCCATCTAACCACCACTAGCGCAGTTCCAGCCAGCTCCTCCATTCACCAACGACAAAGTCACTAAAAGCTTCTCTTCTCAGCCAACGTACATGTCCTCTCTCCTTCCCAAGTCCCACCGCACAAAAAGCTCCTTCTTCGGTGTTGTTACCTCTCCACGAAGATCGTTGGTGCCAGAATCAAGTTACCCAAAAAGAATTGGAAAAGAATTAAAATCTCAACAATCGGGTTTTTGAAAATGGGTGTTTTGATGGGTAAGTTGAAAATTTTCTGCTTGATGTTATTGATTTTGTTAGAGCTAGGGGTGGTGGATTTGGGTTAAGAAGGGTATTTGCAGGTTGATTTTTGATTCAAAAGGAATTGAGAGGGATAGATGTGTGTGTTTTGTGTTGTCATATGGTGTGTTTGGGGAAAAAAAAGAAGATAAAATTGAAAGAGGGGGCAGGGAAGACGAGGAGAGATTTGGTTGCTCTTCAAGTTCCTTGATTCTTGTTTTTTTAAGCTAGATTCAACTGGGTAATAAAATTATCTCTGCAATTCCTATTGATTTTTGGTGCAATTGTTATATTGTTGAAACTTGATTTGTTGTGTGCTATATTTTCATTCCATCGACTATTTTATCCTTTAATATGTTATATTTTCTGTACAATACCTTTTGAATCCTTTTTTTTTTTTTTTGTGAATTCTATCGCGTGGTGGTGGTAATTTTATTGGCAGTTGTTGTCGATGATAAGGTGGTTTTCAGGTGATGGTAGTTTCTGGTGTTAATTGTGTGTTGGTTAATGATGGTGGTGCTAGCGATGGGCGATGGTAGATGGCGGCGGCAATGGGTATGTTGGGCGAGTGATGAATCTAATTTTATCACAACGGAGGGAAATAGGATAAAGAAAAAAATAAATAATTTTTTTATTTTTGAACACCTCACATGCTCTGATGAGCAAGTGAGAATCAGTCTCCTAAATTTGGGGTGAATAGCCAAAAATGGAATCTCTAGCCAAAAACGTTGATTTTGGGGTTAATTGCATGTTGGCTGATAGTTCAAGGGGCAAATTGTTACTTTAGCCCTTCTTTTCTGTATTTCATTTCCTGCTCCTCTTCCACAGCTCTCTGTTTCTCTCTTTCTCTAGTTGTTTCCCTCAAGACTTTAGCTCACAACTGTACATGCATCCCCTTGTTTCCTCCAGATTTTCGGTTGAAAAGAAAAAAACACAGTTGGTGCAGTCTACCCCTTTTCCCTAAATTCTGCTTTAAATGAAACACTACTATCCCCTTCCCCTTCACATCCTCTTCATGCTGCCGCCACATATTCTCTTCTTCTTCCTTTCTAAATCTCTCAAATACTTTTATTTTTTTAATTCGTTTTTATCCCCTAAAAAATTTTTCCTACTTTGCATTTTGAGGTGGAGATGTTCTTTTCCATCTTCAAACAATTTGCGGTGTTGTATTTTTTTTTTTTTTGCCTTTGTTTTGATTTCTGCCCTTAAAAAACCACTATATCCTCTTTTGGTGTGTTATGTTGTTTTGCGAATGAGATTCACAGTACTCAGAGAGAGTTGACAGTGTTTTTATTGGTTTTGTAGGCTGCTAAGCATCATCTGATGTGAATTGGTGTTCCGATCTTTCAGTGCTTTACAGGCTGCTAAGCGTCTCCTATTAGTTGCTTTTGCTTTTAAATCTGCTGCTAATAATATTAATTCCGCAAGTGAAAAATGTGGTCTTTTATTGGATTTAAATTTGAATTTGTGATGTTTATTTTGATTGGTGGATTTAGGCTAATAATTAATCTGATAATGCTAATTGAGATTGTTACCCTTCAACTCTTTTTATGTTTCTCTTTTTTTTTTTTTAATTTATTCAATTTTAAGCCTAATTGTCGCTTGAATTCGTGGCATTTATCTGATAAATTTGATATTCTAATACTTGAAATATCTAGAATTCGAATGATTACGTTCTATGCAATTGAGTTGAATTCAATTAGAATTAGTCTACTCAATTCTCATGCTTTGAAAAGCCATAATTGCTTGAATTCAATTCTTTCATATTATGAAGAAAAAATTGCAGTTGCTGGAATGTTTATGCAAGAACTACTCAATTCTCATGCTCTGAAAAGTCATAATTGCTTGAATTCAATTCTTTCATATTATAAAGAAAAAATTGCAGTTGCTGGAATGTTTATGCAAGAACTTAGTTGAATGATTCATTTCAAACGAGCTCCATAAGTTTCATAATAGACCAGGTCATGGAATTTTGAGTTAGGATTTAGCTATTTAGGTTATGGCTTCATTTAGTCTACATTACGGTGATGGGAAGAGCACATGATGTAGAGCTTTTAGAACCTATTAATCAACTATTGGTTTGTAGGTTTCATGTTCCTGTATGATTATCTTAACCATCTATGATCATAATCTTCAACTGCTTCAGGTGTGGCTATAACATATGAGATAAATATGCTTTGATTCTCGGAAAGTAAACTAATTCTTGGCGAGATCATCTATGTTGGGGACACCATTTGATGGCTGTAACAATCTGGCAGGAGGTTAATCAGCTGCGAAGGACTCTTGATTGGTTCTATACTCAGGTATACCTTCCTTTATCTGTTGTGCTTGGGAATTGGTAGAACATAACGTTAATTTGGTAATCATCTTTATTATATTGTTTGTGGAAAGAGCAGCCTGCGCTTCCTTGGTTGTAGCAACACACTAAATTATCTTTTTCTTGACGTAAAAGTTATATTAGGCCAAAGTTAGCTATCATTAACGCAGTTTGGGATCTTGATTACTGCATTTTTCATAAGTTCTTGTTGTTACATGATTAAATAAAATAAAAAAAAGTACTTGTACATCTAGCAAGTGCTATACAAAAGTGGTCTCACGCATATCTCTGGTGATATTCTTAGTGAAAATTGATGCTAACACAACATTCATTAAATACTTTTTGGCACCATCTCATTGCAGGATTATATGAATTGTTAGACTTATGTTTTACGTCCGTTGTGACTTATGTTTTGAGATTTTATGCTGTCTTTAGTTTGATAACTCATAGGAAGCTCTAATTTGTTTGATCTCTCCTAAAGAAAATTTTGCAAGAATTTTAGTTCGGGTATTTAATCTGCTAAAAAAATTACATTTAATTGATGAACTGTTAACTTTTTCTTTTTATATGAATGACTATTTCTCTATGCCATTTTACAAGTCAATTATATTTACAAGTCAATCATATTTACAAATTCACTTTTCTTTTTTTTTTTTAGACTGATGAACTGGACGAGTAATTTGATGTTATGCTCTGTTGGACTATGTTTATTAGGAGTTGTGTAGACAAATTTATTGGTTTTTCTTTATTTCAAGTTGCACTTAATCTGCTATGAAGCACGGGTAACTTTTATAGTATTAATATACAGCTGTACCTATGATCTTATCATGTGCACCCATCCTCTTGCTACTTAAAGTTGCTGCTGCTCTATCATTCAACTTGATCCCGACTGTAAGGCTGTAATACAAAAATAGCAAAAAGTCAACTAACTTCGTGCAGAATTAAACTCGTCCACGATTTCTGTTCTGGCTTAATTATATGAGTAGCAATTGCTTGTCTCATACGCCGACAAGCGGGTCGATATCGTCTGCTACGTGGTCACAGCATGTCGGCACATGGCTCGTCTAAAAATACATATACTGGCAACGATCAGAATTCTTGTTCCAGTTCGAACGGTCCTGATATGTCGTCACGCAGGTTGAGTTATTCGTGGATAGGTGGCTCATCGACTGGTTCTCGGCGCTCTTCACCGACTGGTTCTTGGTTATCTGCATCGACTGGTTCTCGGCTCTCTTCACCGACTGGTTCTTGGTTATCTGCATCGACTGGTTCTCGGCGCTCTTCACCGACTGGTTCTAGGTTATCTGCATTGACTGGTTCTATCCACTCTTTTCTGGAATGTGAAGGTACATGATTTGTCTCTCTGGTAGAAGTTTTCTTTGTTAACGATATATATCTAAACATGTGTACTACTTAAACTATTTTGAATTTGTGTATTTTTATAATTTGATGTAGTTCTTAGCTGTATCGTTTTGCAATATTCGCAAGGGACATAATGAAATTAACCAAACATAGATTCACAGATGAGAAAACCTGTTCCAATTTAGCTACTGCTCTAGTATATTCCTCATCTGAGTAAGAATTAGGCCTCCCAAACCCAGAAACAGCATCTTTTAAAATACTCCAAAATCTATCTTCCTTTTTCAACTTAAATACTTAATCGTATTTTTCTTAAACTTTCTCTGACTTTCTTTCCCTCTCTCCCACTTCCACTTCCCTTCCATCCTCAGACCTAAAAGACCTGCACTTTACCCCACCTGCAAAACTTGACCATGAAAAACCTGGCCTAAGTAACCCATTTCTCTGATGTTTACTAACTGTATATATGAAGCTTAGTAACTACAGCTTCCATAGGTGAAACTATGATGAACTATATAGATAGTTCATGTAATGTGTTAGCTCCAATATTTTTAGGGGTAAATGGAAGTTCTTATACTTCCTGCCAGATTTGCTTATTTATCTTGTGAGCAGAGGTTTTATAAAATGACGTACATAAAATGAAAAATTGAATAAAGTATCTTTAGAGATTCATAGAGGGTATGAATTTGGCGATCTTGATCTAGGCAGGTGGGGGGTTCTTCTTGACACATGGCTTTGTGGGTCTGTCTTCCCAGCGTTTGTATTGTTTTTCTTCTTTCTTTAGCTTAAAGAAGGCAACTCCAGTGAACCCTTTGCACGCTTCATTTGTTTAGACTAATTAGTAACTTCCATTAGTCGTTAATTATTGTGTTATTAGTTCATAAGTTGAAGTAGCTATTGAAATATCACTAATAAAAGTTAACATTTTGATCACTTATATTTAAATTTGTTTTGGTTGGAAAGTTGAGTTTAGAAGCTGCTTATCTTTTTGGAGGTTTTCTTGCTGTTCAAAAGCAAGAACAGGGAGGCAAAAGCATACATATAAATGTCCACACCAATTTCACTGATGATGACAAAAGTGCCTAATGTTAACACAACAAATTTGTTAACATTAGGCACTTTTGTCTTCAAGTGTGAAATTCTTGTGGACAGATTGATAGATCCAAGTTTTAAGCAGCCCATAAACTGTTAGTTTGGATGTCTCTTTTAAATATATATTCAACTGCATAGATTTCAATTCCTTCTGCATAAACAAATGGACACGACTTAAGTCATTTCCCATCTTTTAAACAGTTTCACATTTAGTTACATGTTTCTTAGCTTAAAAAAAATTATTTATAGTTCTCATAAATTTTATAAATTTTCATTTTGATTATTTCATTTTTTTTTCAATATTTTTTAATTATTTTAAGCCATAAATATTTAACATTATTAATTTATTCATGTTTTGATTATTTTAAAATTATAATGATAAGTATATTTTTAATTTTTAACATTTTAACATCAAAAATATTTTATTTATGTGCATATACTTGAATAAAGAACAACAGCCTTGAATCTGAAATAGAAATAGAAATAGTAATCTATTGGAATCGACAAAAATTGCAAAAATTCGACTAACTTGGTGTAGATCTAAACTCATCCAGAAGTTGCATCATCACTTGGAGAGTCCAAAGTGCCCGAGGTTGCTTCTTCGTTGTCTGAAGTGGCTGGCAAAAGCTCGTCTTATAGGTCGGCACTCTTGAGCATAAGTAGCTTGTCTGGTCCGTTGACATTGCCGTCGATGTCGCCTGGTCTGTCGACACACCGATTGACAAATGGCTCGTCCAACAGTACGAGTTCTCTGTTGGCTAATATGGCTGACAAAAGCTCCTCTTATAGGTTGACACAAAGGAGGACAAGTAGCTTGTCTAGTCTGTTGACAAGAAACTTTTCTGGTCCTCTTATGGTTGATGAAAGCAGGTCGGATATAATGATGCGCACACAACTCAATAGGTCTAGGGGAGAAGAATTACGGAGTTCTTCTCAGCGCTCTTTTCTGGAAGTTGATGGTATATGATTTGTCTTGCTATTGGTTGAAGTATTTCTTTTCTTTGTTAATGATATAAAAACATGCATACTAATTTAACTGTATTGAATTAGTGTATTTTTATCATTCGATGTAGTTCTCAGTTTGCAATTTTCACCACGGAGTTCTTATGTTCGGCTTCAATGTGGAAGGCATATATATATTACCAGAACAGGTTTGTCCATTTGTTTGATTTTGTTTGGGCTTTCAACGGAACCGGCTTTAATAGTGTAAAATAAATAAATAAATTTAATCTTTTTAATATAAAATATTGTTATAATTAAATTAATTAGAAAATAATTTCACATCGCCACATAACTAGTAGAATTTTTGTAAATATTTTTTTTTTTTGTAGTTTAAAAGTAGAGAGAAACTTAAATTAAAAAAGATCTTTCTGCCAAATAATTTTGAAGAATAAAGATTAATAAAAAAGTGTAAATATTAAGGATATGATATAATTTTAAAATTAAGAAAAAAGATTAAATGTATAAATTATTTATATTATCATAAAAATGTTGATTAAAGATTTTTTTTTTCTCTAAAATAAATGAAATCACGTAAAAAGAACAGATATCTTCTACCATAACTTTATTTCTATCATAATTAAGTAAAATTTATTTTACATATCCAAATTTGAATTTATTTTACATATCCAAATTTGATCATCAATAAAAATAAATTTTACTTCATAAAAAACTAAATGGATTATTTTTCTAAAAAATACAATGAAATAAAAAAAAAATGCCACAAGTAATTTTTATCATTTTATTCATATATTCTTTCTTTCTATCGCCTATCTTTATAAAATGTATCTTTTGATTATCACTAAATAAGATTTATTTTTTTATATAATACTAGTTATTTATAAAATGAATTTTGTTTTATATAATACTAGAATACTTCTACAATAACAAATTTATATATATTTTTTGAACAACTGGGAGGGTAAGGAGGGAGGGGGAATTGAACTCATGATCTCACCTTACAATGTTTATAACATGAGCCACTAGGCTATAAAGGGAGGACACAATAATAAATATTTTTTGAGTCATAAAAAAAGAAAAAACAGTTTTGAAATAGAATCGGGTTGTTTTTTGAAATGGTTTGACCTTTTTTTTTTTTTTTTTTTTATGATTTCTTCATTTTTCATTTATTTTGGTGTAACAAAATAGGTGAAGGTGCACATCCTACATTTGTCGACCACTTCAAAATTAGTTTAATCCAAAAGATAACAGAGCTAAAGATTGAGGTTTTCAACAGCAATTCAAACACTCATAATTCTTACATCGGCTGTGGACGGTAATTAATCTCTGCCTTTTTTTTTTTTTCCATCTGTCATTTTTTTTTTCAGATTTTTACTATAATACATGTGTGTACTTATTCAAATTAAATTTGAAATTGTTAGATTTAGTTTTTATTGAATTATAACTATTAATTTAAATTAAATGATTATCATTATATATCAATAATTATAACTACACAATAATTAATCTAATGATTTTTAATTTTATTTATCTAAATACACTTGTGTATAAAAGTTGTATTTATACAGATAGAATTAAAACAGTTAGATTATTATTGATTTAATTATAGCCATTAATACATTTACATGTATTGGTATACAAAAATAAATCAATAATTGCAATTAAATAAAAATAAATCCAACGGTTCTAATTTCATTTGTATAGATACAAATGTTTGTCCCATAGCAAGAGTCCATAGGTTGCATAGGTGGAGAAAATTTTGGGCTTTACTTCTTCGCAATTAACCTTTGGGATAAAGTCAAATTTTGTCTGAACTTTTTAAAATTTAACAATTGAATGTTTAAATTTTTTAAAATTCCAATTTGGTGTGACAACCTATAAAAATATCACAAAATAGTGTATTCAACAGATTATTGCTTATATGTATTAATGTAAACCTACAATTTTAAATAGGGTGGACAAGTAAATAGCTGTAAAATACAAGCACATGATAGGCATGTGCATTGAACACTTGAAATTACACAAAAGGGCAACTAAAATCAAATAGAAAAGAAAAATCCTTCACTCTCTCCCATGTACTGCTAATGCTGCTGCTGCTCCACTAGCCCCTATCGCTCATCCTGCTCCATTTCTCCACAAACCAGAGCACATTCATACAAATTTCTTCTCCTTTCATCTCCTCCTTCCTCTTGTTCATCTCTATTTTCTTTTTTGCAGGTATATTTCCTTCACAATACCCGCCAATTACCATATTGAATTAAACTTTTGATTACATTTCCTTTAAAATTTCGTCAATGGCAATGGTCAATTGGGTCTATCTAAACAATAGTAGCAAATCTAAATAAAAGAACAAATTGGGTGCAACTACAAAGTTAAATTAATAAACTTTAAAATCAAGTACAAAATTTGAGCTAACAACTCAAATAATTACCAAAAAAGTAAGTGATAGACAAAACATACAAAAAAATGAACAATCAGTCCTTTGAAGATTTAAAAGTAGATAGTAACCAAGTCAAGAAAATTGAAAAATCCAAGTCAGAAAACACCAAGAAACATTAGGATATAGCTTTGACTGAAGCAATAAGTAAAATCATAAAAAGCAATAAAATGGGTATCTAAGTTTACACAAGAAAATAAAAAAAGTAATTCCAAGATGGAGAGGCTGGTGGTGGTGGATTTGAAAAGGGTTCTAGAAATTGAAAAGCGAAAGAAAAAGGAATGGAAGAGGGTTTACTTCATCTTTTTTAACCACGTAGAGGGGAGGGCTAGTTTTGTCATTCACATTTAAATATTACATGAATATCATGTGCTATTCCAAGTAAGCAGCTCCAACTTCCTAATTATCAACGACCTACTGGCTACTTGCTTATAACCTACTGGATACACTGTTTTGTGATATTTTTACATGATGCCACACTAAATTATAATTTTAAAAAGTTTAACATTCAATTGTTAAATTTCAAAAAGTTCAGACTCCAAATTTGCCTTTATCCCTTAACCTTTTAACACTTTAAAATTTTTATTATTGTTTAAGACATTTATAAAATTTTTTATTCTTATATATTGAAGAAAATTAGGTAAAGAAAATTTTTTCACTAAATGAAGAGAAGATAAAAATGATATTCATGAAAAGCTAATCGTAGCTTTAGTTTACAATATGCTACAAGGATTCAATATACAAACGAAAATGGATAACTATTACCTATCAAGGTTGAATGTGTATTACTCTCAGTTCTGAAATTATATATAATTAATCTTTTAACTCTCTCAATTTCTTTATTATCTATATAACCTTTAAAATTTTAGTTTGAACCTACTACTTTCAAATCTATTTTAACTTATACGATATACTAAATGGACAAGTACAAACAATTTAATTAAATACTTAAAATGCTAAAATTAGCTTTAACCTAATAAAAATAAAATTAAAAATTAATATGAAAAGTTAAGAAAAATATTTTCAATTATATTGTCTTTTTTGGTTAAACATTATTTTAATCCATATAATTTTTTTTATACATATCAATATTAATTTATAAAATATACTAATTTATGTATTGTAGAGGTTAAAAGAGTTTAAAATAAGAGTTTAAAAATTGAATAGAAAATAATAAAATGGAGAGTTGCCAAAGATTAATCTTATTTAAGTTCAGGAGTGAAAATTATACATTTGGCCTAACTGACAACGCTAATTAAAAATTTAATTAATCTAGCTAGCTAATATAAATTGCTATTAAGTCCTTTAAGTCAATTTCCTTCTCGAAATCTACCATCTTCACAAAATTTCATTTTTAATTATAGAAGCCATTTGGTTAACTAAAAGTGAGCAAGAGAATTAATTATACCTATATTTAGCACATTATATAAAAAACTCGATGGATGTATTAACTTCAAAGTGGTGAATTCTATTTCATTGTCCCTTTAATGATTTAAAATTAAAAATATGATAACAATATAATTTAGGGGGGTGTATTCAATTACGACTTTTAAAGACATTTATAGACTTTTTTAAGTGAATGACTTTTGTAGAGTTTATAGACTTTTTAACGACTTTTATAGAATTTAATGACTTTTATAGACTTTACTTTGGAAGACTTTTATAGAGTTTATGAATTTGTTAATGACTTTTATAGACTTTATTTTAAAAGACTTTTTATGACTTTTATTGGCATTGAACAACTTTTATTGATTTTAATATGCATATTTTGACCTAATAAATTAATTTTTATTATATAATAAAAATAAAATTTTTAAAATAATTATGAAGAGTGGATGTCTTTAATTATTTTTTTAAAAATAATTAAGATATTTATTTTATTAATTTCAAATAAAAAAATCATATCAAAGAATTTTTTCATCTAATAGATTTTTTTCATAATCCACCAAAAAATATTTACCTAATATATATATAAAACATGATAAACAAAAATAAAAAATAAAAAATGTGAAAATAAATTGAAATAGTAATAAGTAGATTATCTTGTGGCACTTTCATCTCTCATTGATAGAGCATTATATTTGAAAGTCATTCAAAATCTTGAGGTAAGGTGAATGACTTTTTGTTGGTTGAAATACATAGGAAAAGTCATTCAAAGTATTTCAAAGTCCATAAAATTCCATTGTCTATAAAAATCCATGACTTTTTGAATATGAGTTTACTTTTATTAACTATTTAAAAGTCTTAATTGAATACCCCTTAACTTTTATAGACTTTTTGTAAGTTTATAAAAGTCATTATTGAATACACCCTAACTTTTAAA
>CATIWK010030850.1:0-11311 GCA_949634005.1 Mallotus japonicus | reverse complement strand
AATAATAATAATAATAATAGTAAGTTATTAGAAAAATTCTCCACCACACACACTAAAAGTGCATATATACATATCTATACATATATATTCACTAGAATAGTTAAAGTGTATATGTAATTTATACACACATCTATATATGTACAAATATATATATATATATACACACAAATTTATAAATACTTAAAATAAAATAAAAATAAAGTGTACATAAAATACACTAACTAAAATCTTTTAAATATTAAAATGTTATATAACCTAATTTAATCGAAGAAAATTTTCACTAAGTAAAATAATTAAATTAATAATACATTATTAACACTGCAAATCCTTTAATTTAACTTAATAAATTTAAAATAATATAGGGTATTACAATCCAGGTGTTCGGTGTCTTGCAGTCAGCAATCGGGAGTTTTAAACTGTGCGTTTAAACCCACGAGGCCGTTTCGAATTGCAACTTGTGGGGAGGATTTCATAGTGAATTTTTATGTTGTTGATTGTTGTTTATTTTTGTTGATTTTTGTTGTTGATTGTTGTTTATTTTTGTTGATTTAATTATTTTTTAAATTATTTTTTCATTATTAATGACAAAATTAAGGTCATAAATAAAATTTTTACTTTTATTAGTATTAATGATAAAAATAATAATTTTTTTATATATCTCATAATTTTATTGTTTTTTATTGTTATTTTTTTATTTTTAACAAAAATCAACAAATATAAACAAAGACAAACAATAAAAACAATTGAAAAGCAACAACTGAAATAACAAAATAACAAAAATCAACAAAAACAATAAAAAATTGCAGTTGTTGATTTTTGTTTTTTTTTTTTGTTGTTATTTGTTTTTTTTTTCATTTTTTTCATCATTAATAATAAAATTAAGACCATAAATATATTGTTTACTTTTATTAGTATTAATAATAAAAATAATAATTTATTTGATAAATTTCATAATTTTTTGCTATTTTTACAGAAAAAATAATTATTGAATACTATGAGTAATTTTTACTTTAATTAGTTTAATTTCTAAATTCTAAATAATTATGAAAAAAAATAATTATTAAAGACTATGGGTAATTTTTTGTTTAATTAGTTTAATTTTTATATTCTAAATAATAGTAAGTTTCAAAATTAAAGAAATTGTTATTTAAAATATAAAATTAAATTACTTAAAATATACAAATCAAATAAATACATACAATCAACTTAAATTAAATATGCCTTCAAAAATAATAAATAAAAAAAAAGATGAAAAAAGGAAAAACACGCAAAACGCTGAAAGTATGCTCAAAGTTTCCAAAATAGACCAAAATCATGACATAATTGAAATAGAGAAAGACTATAAATATAATATAAAAAGGATCTTACAAACCAAAAGAGAGGGAAAAAAAAAAGAACAAGATTTTCTCTCTCAATAGTTTCTCTGCTACAGTGCTACCAGAGCTGATTTTTTCTCTTTTCTAGGGGGTTTATCCCGTGTTTTCTTTTTTCCTTTCTATTTATAGTTTTATTATATTATAAGATGCATATCTATTACTGTGTAGTGATAATTTTGATAGCTTTGGGTTTGTGCTTGTATGCCTTTTGGTGCAGATGGATATACATCTGCTTTGTCTGTTTTGATGAGATCCATAGCTTTGTGTTTTGGTGTAGAAGGTGTATCCTCTGCTTTGTAAGCTTTCATAGCTTTGTGTTTTGGTGCAGAAGGTGTATCCTCTGCTTTGTAAGCTTTCATAGCTTTATGGATCGGTGCAGAAGGTTAAGCACTTATGCTAACCTCTGTCTTGCCAGTATAATGGAGGTGCGCCAGATTGCTGCTCTTTCATCTGGTGTGGATACTCTGTTTTGCCTGGGGTTCAACTCGTTACATCATCGAAGGTTTTACAATCCTGTTATGACGGAAGTTGATTGCTATCCTCGGAGGGTGATCGGCTCAGTCCGGAGGATGATCGGCTTCTCCCTTGCTACTTGCTACAGCTTCTATGTCTAGACTTTATCTTCTCCTTTGGTCCACAACAAGCTTCTTGGCATGGAGGCATACACTCTCCTACAGCCGCTGCTGCTTCTCTAGTATGACCGTCCGCCACTCTTTTCCAAACTAGGGTTTCAACCTTTTGTTGTGAACTTGGGCTTTATTGTCAAATTGGCCCGAAAAATTGTTAAAGCCTTGGTTGGTTGTAATCTTTGCTCTACTATCATGCTGGCCCATCTTAATGTATTATCTTTCTAGTTAATTATATCCTTTTATTTGTTAAAAAAAATAAATATAATATAAATTAAATAATATAAATATAATATTTATAATTAAATGTCTATCGACCATCTTAATATTTCAACTTCATTAAAATAATCAACTGCTACTAGAGCAGCATGTGAATTAGTGTTGAAACTTGATTTGCAACAAAAGGACCCACATGTTAATAGCCAATCGTATGGGATAACTGGCCCTACTCCATGCTAAACCAGTAATATAGTGCATGAAGCTTAGCTCAAATCCTAATTGGTATAGCCAAACACCACAAGCAGACTCTCATCATTTCACTTTTTATTTTTCTCTTTGGCATAGCCATTAACAAACGATATGAAACGTTTATTTTTGAAAAGTTTTTGGTGAGAAAGAGAGAAAGACAGTGAGAGAGAGAGAGAGAGAGCGAGAGCGTGAGAGCAAGCCAGCAGGGGAAGAAGACTAAAACTATAAAAAAAAAAATGAAAAGTGAAAAGATAAAATTGAAAAAAACATATGGACTAGATCGCTAACGAAATTAAATTGGTTAAAGGGTTATGGGATGAAATTTTCTCTATATTATATCTTTTATTTGGTCGGAAAAAAAATTAGTGGACCTAGTTTTTTTTTTTTTTTTTAAAAAAAAAAAAAAAAAAAAAAAGTGGGCTTAGTTGTTATTAAAGGTGTGAAGCTGAATATACAATGGATTGGAGTACAAACTTGCCCGGGATGACCTTGAACTTTGACAGTCTTGTTTCTGGAGAACGATCTATACCAACAATGTTCAATTTTTCGTCATCTGGGCTTGGTCAAGCGCCTAACATAAAAGCCCAAAAATTTTATGTGTCTATTATCAATTTTTATTACACTTGATCTTAGCCAAAAATTATCAATTTTTATTGATTTGTTTAGAAATATTAATTACAAACCCATCAAACCAAATTCTGAAACATCCCTAATCTAAATCATGGCACGCGGATTTTCTAGTCAGTAACTGCGTAGAAAGAGACATTTCCTCCTCTCCAACATCAAAATAATAAACTGGTTATAAAGCAACTAAATTCAGAGAGAATTCTGATAGTGATAATTATGCACATGAAATGAGACTATCTTTGCTTCCACTATGTCAATCTATGAATTAAAACCATTCGAGTATGGGATCAGTTGTGGTGATCGATGGTTATCCTTGTTTCATTTCTCCTAATTTTATGTTTTTCTTTCTTTTTATCTTCTCAAATCTTTTTATGTAAGACTTAGAAGTTAGAACACCATGCATTTGGCTATAAAATTCATCTAATAGATCAATAATTTTTCTGGTTGAATGTAAACTAAACTAGAAAACTAATTAATTAGCATAACAAGTCATATTTATACATATAGTTCTGTAATTAAGGACTGATAAATATTAAAACAACAAAAATTAAAATGATTGAAATAATAATAATAAAAGCCATAAGTAAATAATGAATTCATTAGTTTTATACTTCTATATATATTTTATGAAAATTTTTTAATTATTATGAATATATTATATACAACCATTAAACTTATAAAATATAGGGATAAGTACAATATTGATCGACTCATATATTTTTACCTTATGACAAAACTAGTCATATAGTTTTTGTTCCCTTTTTTTTTTTATTTTTTTTGCAACATTTAGATACTTGTGTTTCATATTGTATACACTTTAATACCCTATTAAGTAATATTGTCATTATTTAATGAGAAAACATTAATATAATATTAAATTACAACAATAAATTTATTCTATATATGATTTGCAATCAATTTAGCTAATTGGTTATTTTTAAAAATATTATAAAATTGATTTTAAAAATTATTTATCTTTTCATAATAAAATAAAAAAAAATATATCTAAAATTGATTTATTATAAGTTCATTGCAGTTAATTCAATATTATATCACTTAATATATAATTTTACTATTAAAAATCTATATTATTTTAACATAAAGCATAGATTTTGAATGACATTATTTAAAAGAGCATTAATGTGTATGAATTACGTATTTAAAATGTGGTAAAAAGGGAACAAACAACACTAGTTTTACCATAAGGCAAAAACATTTCACACGTATATATGTGTAAAACATTCACACCTAACAATTAAGTAATATTTTGAATATAATTAAAAATTCCCCTGTTTTCATATATAAGATTTTCCATAACTACAAAAATAATGGTATTTGATGATTTGCATGCGGAAAAAAGAAAAAAAAAACAACAAAACTAAATGGAAAAGAAAAAAGGTCACTAAAGTGTGCGCATGCATCAAATATATTTTATATCTTCAATAACAGTATTTTATGACGTCTATGGCCCAAAGATTGCCATCACCCTTGAAATCTTTGCTCACCAATACTTATATAGTGTTCACATTCATTCATATACAATTAATCAACTACAGAATATGTATTATGCACAATGATAAATGTTATTAATACTGTTATCTATCGGCACTAATTTGTTAAAATTACATGCATAGTTGCATATATAAAAAGGCATACAAATTGGGGAGTGTGTAAAAGGAATTTCACTGCTTATTATTCACATAACTACTAGTTACATAAATTATTATCTATATATTAAGATAATGATTAATATATTAATCGCAATCACGACATCAACAGTGTGTCGTTATAGTTGTGACATTTACTTTTTTTTATTACTGTGATAATTATAATGATAATGAATAAATTAATTAATTACAAACTAAATGTGTTTAAATCATGGTACCACAGATTCACACAGTTCATTCTTTATTTTTAAATTCTATTATTTTAATTAATTGTTAAAAAAATTGGAAAATTTTTGGGGCAAAATAGGAATTTCAACAAAAAGTACCGTGGTCCATGTATGTGTCACTTACCGGCTTATGATTAATTTCTTTCTTGAAAATCATTGTCATTAGTTATATGATTGGGCAGTCTATAGACTAATCCACTCGCAATTCTATAATTAATAAAAATGCAGTCTACTGCTCAAACTTAATCACTTGTTCTGCTGCATTAACAGAAGAGTATAAGAGATGTGGGAGATGGGTTCGGACTAAAATGGATACTGAAGCAAAACTTTGTACATTAGCTAACAAATAGGTTAGTCTCTGTTAATGCTTCATGATAGGGTTCTAAAAATGACTTTCAGCAGAAAAACCCACTGAGTTTAAGTGCAGTTGTAGCAATTATGTGCAATTGCATTAGCAGCAGCGATAATGCTATTAATATAATAACATCAACAGTAAAACATCATGGTTCAATCAATTATCTAAAATAGACACTCTATGATCTAAAGATGATTTTCAGCAGAAAAACCCACTAATCTTAAGTGCAGTTGAAGCAAATTATGTGCAAATTGCATTAGCCGCAGCAATAATGCTATTGTATTAATACAAAATTAACAGTAAAACATCATGGTTCAAACAATTTTCTGCAGAAAATCAGTAAACCATTAATATTTGCTAAAACAGACAGTTGGATCGTAATTCTTTATTTCAAATTGAAGTAAGTTAAACTCATAATCATTGGCTTATCAACCCCATAAATCATTGTTATTACTCTCATTTTGTTTCAAACATGCATTGATAATTAAATGGCTTGTAAACTAACTATGCAGCAACAAGAAAAAATTGATCATGATCGATATGAACATGGATATATCTGAGTCGGATATCACTCAAGCAAATTGCAGGATAAGAAAAATTATATCTATTCAAGCCTAACAAATTCATGTATGTATATTACATGAAATGTGGGCGACAGCAAAAGCACATTAGTGGATCTACTAGTGTTAGTGAACATCATGTGCGGCTATCATCTATTGGAGCACTTTCTGGGGCCATCAAACTGACATCCATTTTTTCATGTACCTTCAACCACTCTATGCAGAGAAAAACGCGCTTTTGGACCCAGCATCCGTCCTTATAAATACCCTTCCTTCCACATGCATTTCCATACAAAATTTGTAGAGTTCCCATGGCTACTCACAAAGTTCTTCGATCCCTTCTCTTTTTATTATTAAGTTTAGGCATATGTTGTGCCAAAAGATCACTTCTTTCTCTTGATGCACACATTTATGGTGGTGTTGTAGCTGAAGGAGGTGGAGGTGGCTCAGGTGGTGGCGGTGGTTCTGGATATGCAACAGTAGGGGACCATGGTGTTACCACCTATGCAGGTGGTTCTGGCAGTGGAGAAGGCGGTGGTGCCGGCTATGGTGGTGTTGCTGGAATTGGTGGTGGAGGTGGTGGTACTGGTGGTGGCGGCGGTGCTGCCCATGTTGGAGGAGCTAGTGGTGGTGGATATGGAACTGGTGGTGGTGAAGGAGGTGGTGCAGGTTATGGTGGTGCTACTGGAATTGCTGGAGGTAGCGGTGGTGGTGGTGGAAAAGGAGGTGGTGGCGGTTCTGCCTCTACTGGAGGAGCTGCTGGAGCTGGGTATGGTAGTGGTGGTGGTGAAGGTGGTGGTGCAGGTTATGGTGGTGCTACTGGAATTGCTGGAGGTAGCGGTGGTGGTGGTGGAAAAGGAGGTGGTGGTGGTTCTGCCTCCAGTGGAGGAGCTGCTGGAGCTGGGTACGGGAGCGGTGGTGGTGAAGGTGGTGGTGCTGGCTCTGGTGGTGCTGGATATGGTTCTGGAGGAGAAAAAGGGAGTGGTTATGGTGGTGGTGGAGGTAGTGGAGCTGGTGGTGGAGGCGGAGCTGGATCCAGTGCGGGGGGTTATGGTCAAGGTGGAGGAGCTGGCTCCGGGGGAGGCCATGGTGCTGGTGGTGCAGGATATGGAGGTGGTGGCGGAGGTGGTAGCGGTGGTGGTGGTGGAGGCAGTTATGGTGCTGGAGGAGCTGGTGGAGGTGGATATGGTAGTGGTGGAGGAGAAGGAGCAGGTCATGGAGGTGGAGTAGCTGGTGGTGGAGGCGGTGGTGGTGGCTCTGGTGGTGGCGGTGGAGGTGGTTCTGGTGCAGGAGGTGCACATGGGGGTGGATATGGAGGTGGTGGTGGAAGCGGTGAGGGTGGTGGCCATGGAGGTGGCTATGCTCCTTAAGAGTACATCGTGGTGATACCATTATCATTATTATTGTCTAAACACAAAATGCATTAATCTGTAGTATGGCTAAAAATAACATCAGCACAAATAAGTGCTTATAGCTTATATTATATCATATGTAGTGCATGAAAGCCAAACGGATGTTCTTCATAATTGTCTTAATTCGCAACTAATATCCACATATATTCTCACTTGTCATTATTTAATTTTATGCGATAAAGACAACCGCCCGCATGTTATAACGGTTTTATATATATATAATTGAAAAGGACATTTATAAGAACTAAAAGATATATTTTTTTTCAGTTAAAAAAAAAAGATATTTTTTTTTATTAAAATTACATCCAGAGAATGCAAATGAAAGGAAAAGTGCAAGAGAAATTTGACTTTTAACGGATATTACTATTCATGTAGTTACTAGTTAGATAAATCATTATTAACCAAATAGTTAAAAAATGATAACAAAAAAGTTAACACATCATTGAAACATTTATCATTTTTATAGTTTTATCTGAATCGAAATAAATTAATTAAAGTTCAAATAACTTTAGTATGGGTTATTTTAAAAAAAAATTAACGCTTTAAGATCGATAAATTTACTAAACAATTGAAAAAATTCATTAAAAAAATGATATTCCATACTTAAATACATTGACAATATTTATATGGCGCCACAATTGAACGGCTATACTATTGCAGAATATTACACCATGCAAGCAAATCACCACTTGATATAATAAGCAATTTTTTGGTAGTTTTATTCAAAAAAGAAGAAACATATATATAGGAGTAGTTTTAGAATTGTGGGTTGATAACAATGTTGTTTTTCAAAGCTAATGGTCTCTCTACACAATCAAAGACACAAACGACAATCTTTATCCTGAAAGTTGCATCAGCTCCCCTGGTGCTAAGTTCACTTTCCTATGCTCTGCTTCTCATCATCTCCTCCAAGCAGAAACCCCGGAGCCTAACTACGTTAATTCTGGTGTTGAAGCGGAGCCACCAAAAGGACTTCATTCTTAAATTCTAAATCTCCTTGTCCTGAACCCATGGATAGCCTACAGCTATCTCTTGTCCATCAGACAGCCTCCCCTGTAAAGAAACAGATTTCAATATCAGCTCTCCAAAGCCACCTTGTCCAAGCTTGTTTGCATCAGAAAAGTTGTCCGTTGCTGCTGTCACTGTGCTAAAGTCGAATTGCAAGGATTCTGCATGTCTAATATCACCCACAGATGGGCTTTCAGGTTTTCTTCTTGGCTTTCTCAGTCTTATGAAGATGCATAAACAGATGATATGTATCGCCAACAATTGAAAGAACAATGATAACAACAGTTCAAGTTGTGCTGCTGTCCTTTTCTGCAGTATAGAAGTTCAGATCATGCTAAAGAAAATAATTGTTGATTTTGGATTCGTATAAGCAGACGCATCCATTCCTAAAAATCTTAGAACTTCATGACTTGCATTTCCATTATTTATGAGGGACAGAAAAGAGGAAATGCAGAACATACACAGTAATGGAAGAAGTAATCATCAACTTTGTTAACATTAACTTTAAAGTGAGTAGTTAAGAGTGGTATCTTGTGGCCTTTGGTTCCAAGGCCATTGCAACCTTGACAATCTTTTTCTTGACAGGTTCTGCTCACATGGAACCACATTCACTCTTAGAGCATCCACAATGATTTATTATACTCTACAGTATAAACTACATCTCAAATCATCATTTTATTATCTCCTCATTTATCATACTTTTTTTACTATAAATTACACTCAAAAGAGTATAATAGTATATGAACCCATTGTCAAATTACATATTTATTTTAAGGGTAGTAATACACGCCACGGGCGCGATAGACAAAACTGATTTTGGGGTAATTATAATATTGCCCCAATGCTAATTAAAATTTATTTTTTTGAAGTTTTAATTTTTTTTAACAATTAATTAAATTAATGGAATCTAAAACTTAAGTTGCATATGGGTAAACCCGTCGTGCAGAAATTTAAACTTTCGTAGCCTGTAAAACTTTTTTCATATATATATATATATAAACAAAATAGGGGCGAAAATGTAACAATTAATTAGATTGATAAAATCTAAAACCTAAGTTGCATACAGGTGAACTCGTCATGCAAAAATTTAAACACCCGTAACCTAAAAAAAATTTAATATATATAAACAAAAAAATAAATTAGGGGCAAAATTATAAAATGTTGCAACCCACGAGGTCATGGGTCACAACATTAAACATTTCCCTTATTTTAATAATTCCTTTACATATCTCATGAATAAATAAATAAATACATTTATAATCTTCTTTCAAAAAAATAAATTTATCATCTTAAATAATTTAAATATTTTTAGAAAATAATTTATTAATTTCTAAATTTTTTATTAATTTCCAAAAATTACATCATAATTATCTTTAATTAAAAATATTTCATTCAATTAATTTAACTCCATCACATGATTTAAATTAATAAAAATATTAATATTAATATTTTTAACACATTTTAATTGTCATTGTCCCCTAATTATTCCCAAATATACTTGACCAATTCCGATTGAAATTGATGATGTACTTCACGATCACATAGTTACTAATTATTGTACTAATTTTAACACTAATTATTGTTATTAGAATTTTTTTAAGGTTTGAATAATTGCTATCAATTAAATGAGTTTATCACCCAACAGCAACACAACAATAATCCAACACGAACAACAACAACTCAACAACAACAATAATACATGAAAAGAACAAATTCTACTATTGCCAAATTCTTTTTTTATTGCTTGCAATTATATTACATAAATTGAAATAAGACATATAATTGCTAGCAATTATATTACTTATATTACTTATTACCTTAATTGTGATGACCCGAGTTTTATTTTTAAATTTTAATATTTATAGATGAGATTTACAGTGTTAATAAAGTCTATTAAATTTGAATTTTATTATTTAGTTAATTAATTTACATGATTGGTATTTAAATATTGATTTTTATACTATTAACCTTGATAAATTCTATTAATTTTTATTATATATATATACATATATATATATTGGTATTGTTGGTATATATATACGTGTGTGTGTTTGATATTATATATATATATATATATATATATGAGTTTTCACATGTGCTTTAAATATGTGGTTAAGGATTTTTCTATTATTATTATTATTATTATTATTTATTAAAGTAAAAGGAAAGTTAGTTTTAGTCAATATACACAGGACATAACCCATTTCTTTTCTTCTTCTTTGCGGTACTCTCTCTTACCCTATGCTTTTCTTTCTTCTTTCTCGTAATAAAGCACCATCCAGTTGAGCTTCCGCCTGACCGAACCAACACCAGCTGACCGAACCAACATCAGCAAGCAACCAAACCAGCAGCAAGTCCTCTTCTCCCTCTGTTTCTCACAGCTGGCACCTGGTAGCATCAATTTTCCTAGCTGGAATGGTTTTTCCAGTGATTTGTGGACTGAAATCCTTCCTTCCTTCCTTAGCTTCAACTCTTCTTTAGGTAAGGGTTGTTAATTCTTTCATTTTTCAGCTTATTCTTAGTAGTTTTATCCTAGGTTTAGTTATGATCTTTTGTGTATTTAGCTTAAATTAATTTATTTTAGGTTTAATTGAGTATAGATTATTAAGTATTAAGGTTAAATGCTCACTAATATGATTTTTACATAATTTTTGGAATTTATTTTGAATATTTAGTATTTTTGGGAAATTACTATATTTTTAAGAAAATTATTGTAAATTAATTTTAATTAGTATTTGGTTAGATTATAGTTAAATATTATGTTTAATAGTGACTTTTATTTTTAGATTGTTAAAAATAAATTTTTGTTAATTAAATTAATATTTTGTGTAATTTTATTAATTTTTGATTAATTTCCATATATATATCAATTGATTATATAAAATGATGGATTTGGTTATTATTTTATTTAAATATATTTTTTAGTGTTAAAAAATGTATTTTTATGAATTTTCAGAATTTATTAGTTATTTAATTTAATTGTTG
>CATIWK010030841.1:0-13818 GCA_949634005.1 Mallotus japonicus | reverse complement strand
AAACTAATTATCAATTAACTCTTAAAATTACTAACTATAAGATTTAACATATAAACCTATTAACTATAAGATTTCTAAATACTAAATATCAATTAACTATTAAAATTACTAAGATCACCTATTAACCATAAGATTACTATAAGGTTACCAAATATGAGATTAAATTACAAATTATTAGTTATTAGTTATTAGTTAGAACTAAATTTAACTTATAAACCTATTGACTGTCAGATTACTAAATACCATCAATTAAATTATAGTTAGTATTAAAATTTATACTAATTAAATGTGGTTTTTAAATTATATTAAATAAATAAATATAATTTTAATTATAGTTCTTCAATTAATTTAATAAAAAAATTCATTTAATATTAAACTAACATAATTTAAATTATTAAATATAATTAAAAACTATATAATTTAAATATAAATCTATATAGTTTTTAAAACAAAACTACGTAGTATTATATCAAACCACGTAGTTTTGCTGTGTAACACCCAACAGGCCAACACACTCCAACAAACCCTAAACATATACAGTTGTCATATATATAATCAAATTAACCTCTCTTAGTAACCCTAGCCCCCCCTCTTCTTCTCCTTTCTCTCTTCTCTTTTTTCATTTTCATCTTGAAACCCTAGCCGCCCCCTTCTTCTTCTTCTTCTTCTTCTTTCTCTCATCTCTGTTTTTTTATTTTCATTTTCATCGCCATCACCCTCGTCGTTCATCATCTTCTACGCCCTGACGGCCTCATCTAATCGCCCTCAATCTCCGTTCATCTCCGTCACCACAGACTGCTTTCCCTCTTGTCTCAATCGTCCTGCATCTCGCCCTCATCTCCGTTTATCTCCGCCACGCAACCTCAACCTCATCTCTGCTACGCAACCACACAGTCCACATCTTACTATTATTCTTCTTCGTCTTCCTTTTCTTTTGCTTCGATGCTTGTCATTCTTCTTCACCATTATCAACGAAGCGGTTAAAGCATTTGCTCTTTCTGTTGTATTCAGATCCAGGTTGGTTCTCTCTTTGTGCTTCTCTCGATTCTGTTCCATAGTTTTTGTTTACAAGAATATGGATATACAATCCTAATTTATTTTATCTGTCACTTGTGAAAACGAAGGCCGGTGAAATGCAGCAGCTTCTTCTATCTAAGACGAGCGACATGAAAGCTCATTTCGCAACACATCAACAAACTACACAAGTAGTCGAAGACAAACTCGCTCTCGCTCTTTTTTCTTTTTCCCTCTTTAACTGATGAATATAACCTCAATTCATGGAGTTTCTTGATGTAGTAGGGAATTGGAGGTGATAATTCTGGTATTATCAGCTGACGAAGCTGTTGAAGAGACCTCAAAAGTGGAGTCGTTTCTACAAATAGGTGACTTCATTAGCTGTAATTTCTGATTTTCTTTTCTTTATTTTCTGTTTGAAATGTGAGAAAAAATATTAAAAAAAAACAAAGATTATTTGCTCATTGATTTCTTAGAGCTTAGCATTCTCCATTTGTGTGTGTGTGTGTATGTGTTTTTCTGGCTACATAGTATTTTGTAGTATTTAATATGATTCAAGTTAATATATGCTAATTTGGTTTACTTTCTTGCAATGGGGCTGCCATTAGTAAAAAACCCATATCATATTCCAAATTCTAAGATAACATGTTGCAAGTATATTATATGTTAGTAGCTGAAGCTGCACTATAAAGGGTGTGAAAAAAATTGGTCCATTTTGATATGAATTGTGCATTTTTATTAACTTATAGAAGTCTTAAGAGATTTGGTAACAATGTGTTTTTGTGTGCTCTTTTTTATATGGCTTCTATACTGCAGAGATTGGTAAGAATGTGTTTTTATGTGCTTCTCTCCTCTCCTTTCGTGATAATTTGCCTGCCCCCTTACGTTGTTTTGTTTTTGTCCTCTTATTATCACTTCATATTTTGTGTTTTTAGGCTTTGGACAAGATTTGATTTGAGAGCTTGACCGATAAGAGCAAGCTTGATGCTCATCAGGCTTGTTCCTGACCAGGCCAACAATACCCTCTCTTTGATTTTGGGTAGACATGTAAAGAAGCAGTGTATTGTAGTTCTTAGACATGCTTGGGTAGAATTTGTTTTATGCACACACAGACACATATGTATATGTATGTATGTATTTGCTTGTGAAGCCAAATTTATTTCTTCATGAATACCATTTTTCTTACTCTGACTCTAATCTTTTTAAGTCCTTATTTCCATTTTTGTAGGTGATGTTGTCCTTAAAAGATTTGAGGTTGAAAGCAGAAGCACAAAATGCACTGAAACTTCCGGTTATTGTCAAAGCTGGATTTGTTTTTTGATATCACATTTCCATGTTTAGCTGCTGCATCTTTCATATATTTCAAATTTGCATGTCACTGTAATATTATTTCCATTTCGATGGACTGTAATATTATTGTTAATTTATTTGTTTTAATTATATTTGCATTAGTTAATATTATTGTTAATTTATTTGTTATTTATATATATATAGGCTGCTTTATCAATTTTTAGCTCACAAACGAGCTCACAATCGAGCCCACAAATGAGCCTGAACACGAGCCCATTAACGAGCTTCCAAACGAACGAACAAACGAGCATAAACGGGTCTTGTTCACGAAAAAAGCTCGAACTCGAGCTCTAAATCTCTAAAAAGCCCGAGCTCGAACACCTCTTTATTTGGTCGGATCAAGCCCGAGCAACCCAAAACTCGGCTCGGCCCGGCTCATTTACAGCCCTACGTGTAACACAAAAATCTGCTTGTGACTTGAGAGTAAATGCTAGGCACTAATTTTTGCACAACGTTTAAAAAAGTTGCTGTAATTAAAACATGCCACATTTAAATTTTCTTTTAGAAAGATACCACTTTTAACTTTTAATTAAAGAAAAAAAAAAGGCTACTTGACACTGCACTGTTTTTTTTTATTTGATTTTTTCTAAACCATCAATATTTAAAACTTGCTAAATTTTAACTAATTCAGTTCAATCGAATAAGATAGTAAAAATTAAAAATATCTCAACAATTAATTTAATACAATTGTATATTTCACGATTTAAATTTGAAATCTCACTTAAAAAAAATAGTGACATGTGGAACTTCTCAGACAATTAATATACATGTGGAACAAATAAACTATGCCTTTAAGACTCTGGTTTATTTGTTTAGAGCAATCAATCTCACATCATGGAGCTGTTACAACATTTCTTGGCTCATAAGTATGACATGTGATTTTCTCAGGTAGTAATTTTTTGAGATGTTCCATATATATGATAAATCTTATGATTAGGTGTTATTTTTTTAATATTTCTAATTTTATTTATATATATATATATATATAAACGTTTGTATAGTAGTAAGAGCCTTAAAAAAAAAAAAGCAGAAAAGGTATATATACATATGAAAAGGTTAAAGTAGTAATTTGCCCCCTTAATTTCATCCAAGGTGCAATTAACCTAAAATTGACTTTTTGCACTATTTCACCCTCAAAGAGATCAATTTTTTTCGCAATTCACCACAAATTTCAGCTTAAAGAGATCAATTTTTGGCAATTCACCACAAATTTCAGTCAGATTAAGAAAGTGCAGTACACCCTCTCATTAAAATAATTACTACTTATTAAAATAAATTAATGTATTTAATGGGAAATTCTGAGGTTACTTTATTTTTTATATATTTTGTTTTTACTTTACTATTATTACCATTAGATGATAGTATATGGAATAATCTATTGGTGGTTATTAACAAAGTGGGATTTACTTGTAAAAATCAAAATAACCATAGACTACATCTAAATAATATTTATTTAAAGCATTAAATTAAAAAATATAAAAAATCCTTCATCAATTCAGAGAACATTGTTACTCTTCTCCTAGCAGCCACCACAACCACCTCTCTCAGCAGCCACCACAGTCGCCTCCTAGCAACCCACATCCCCGCTTATCCTCTCCCAGAGACAATCGCCGTCTCTTCCCTTCCAGGGAACAAGGCTGTCTCTCCTCACAAGCAACAACCTTCATTGCCTCTCACAACTAGCACCGCCTCCTTTTGCTGCTGCCTCTTGCACAACTGATGGTTTTGTAAATATCGTCTCTCATCACTGTTGCCAACAACGACACTACTGCTCTACCATTAATGAAGTTTATGGGTTCTTCTTTTTCTTTCAAATTGTCATTATTAACAAAACTCAACAAAAAGATAGATTCAATTGGATAACGAAATTATTTTCCCAATTTATGTTGATTTCTAGTCTAATTTTTATATTGATTAAATACTGATTTGTCGTTGGTAATAAAATTAAACCTTTTTTTAATCCATCAACAAAATTTATTTAGTATGTTATTTTTTTACAATTATTTGTACCTTTTGATTTTTTTTGAAACATATATATAAGAACAAATTTTGGGGTGGGTTATTCAAATAATTGTTTATTATAACAATAGATTTTGGGATTAATGATGATGCTTATGGTGTGATGATGAGAGTGCTATTGATTTGATGACAGTGATATTGTTGACGATGATGGTAATTTTAGGTGGCGATGGTTAATGGTGTTAGCTGTACTACTGAATGATGATGGTGTTATGCGAGGGTAGTAAATTCTATTGGCAATGTTGTTGATGATAATGGTACTGGCAGTGAAGGTAAATTTTTGGTGGTGCTAGCGGTGGTTTTGATAAATTTGGTATAATATACGGTGGTGGTGTCGACGATGGTATTGAGTCATTAGTGTTGTTGAATGGTTGGTGATGGTGGTGTTATTGGACATGGTGCTGGTTATGGTGGTGATTGATGATGTTATAGGTGATGGTGGTGCGGAATGGTGTTGGCGGTGGTGGTGATGTTTAATGGTGCGGGTGGTGGTGGTGGTGATGATGTTTAATGGTGCCGGTGGCGGTGGTGTTGAATTGGTACTGGTGGTAGTAGTGTTGGGCAGTTTTTTTTAAAACTAAAATGAAATTTAATTTTAGGGAAAAAGAGGAAAAAATATTTATTTTATCTTTTCATTACATTTTACTTGCTCTAGCATGTGTGTAATTGACTTTCTTAAATTTGGAGTGAATTGCCAAATTGACATCTGTAAGAGTGAAATAGTCTAAAAAATTAATTTTGGGTTAACTACACCTGGAATGATAATTCAGGGGGGCGAATTGCCACTTTAGCCACTAAACCATTAGATCAAGTGCACATTTGGCTCTGACCACAAAAAAAAAAAAGTGCACATTTTGGCGTCAAGGCAAATGCTACTTCCCTTCCCAGTTAAGGTTCTCGATTTGGTTGAAAAAAAAAAAAAAAGCTTATGATTCGGTTCATGATTTGATCGGTTTTTTAAACACCCTACTGAAGGGGTTAAACATTTTATAATAAAATAAAATTGAAGTTTGATAATTAAAAAAAAGGATAATGACATTTTTGATGTCTAAATTTTTCCGTTTTTACTATCTGAGTGTCTAAATTTTTTTTTTTTTGTAATAAAGTGTCTGAACTTTTGAAAAGCATACTAATGTAGTGTTTCCTACTGATTTTGATGCTGACTGGGTGCTCAGTTAGATCAAATAGGACTCACTTTTATCCCAGTAATTAACCATATCATTTGCCACATGTGTTGCATTATTTAAAGGACAAAATTACCCTTATTCAGTGACCCTTCATGTCTGCCATGTCTACTACAAAAGTTACTGTTGAGATTATTTTTGTCAATTCATAATATTTAATAAGGGTATTTTTGTCCTTTAAATAATGCAATACACGTGGCACATGACATGACTAATAACTGGAATAAAAGTGGGTTCAGTTTGATCTGACTCAGTACCCAGTCTGTCGGAGACAATATATTGGTATGCTTTTCAAAAGTTCAGATATTTGATTTAAAAAAAAAAAAATTTAAACACTCAAATAGCAAAAACAGAAAAATTGAGACACCAAAAATATCATTATCCTTTAAAAAAACCACCATATTTATTATTATTATTTAATAATAAAAAAATTTCACAAACAGTAATAAAAAATAACAACAAAAATAATAAAAGGAATTTCTTCCAGGTCTTCTTGTTACAGTACCACAAAAGCATTTAGTATTTGTGAGCAAACGTGGCAAAACCCCGTTGGTCGATAGTAGTACAGTTAGATTCAAAAGATTCACTTTATCATCATATTCATCGACAAAAAAGAGCCAGATACGCACACAGAACAGGTTGCCACATCATGTGACTCACTACGTACGCATCATGTCTTACATGTTCAAATCCAATCCAACACCTATTAACCTATTTCACGTGTCCTTTAACCAATCCAAATCCAGACGGCCACTTCTATTTTCCTATTTTACTCTCATTTATTTCCATTAGTTCCTTAAATACCCTCCATTCTTCAATTTTCTCGCATATTTTTGTTTCTCTTTATCTTTCCCCCTCTTTTTCCTCTATTTAACGAAAAAAAAAAATCCCTAAATTTATAATTTTTTTTCTCTCTCTCTCTCTCTCCATGTCTCTTTAAAATCTAGGGTTTTCAGAAATCGGTACTTTCTAGATCCGAAACCCTAATTTATCTTCAAATTTTATCTTTTTAGGGTTTCGATTTCTTCTCATTATATCCAATTTTGGAACTTTTAGGTTTTTATTTTCTTTTTTGTTTGATTCCAGTTTTGGTTGACGTAAATTTCTTAATTTGGCTTAATACGGAAAAAGGAAGGGTTTTGGGGGGATTTTGATTGTGTGTGAGGGTTTTTTATTAATTTATTTACGTTGTTGAAAGATTTGAAATTAACTTGGAGTACTCTGCAATTGGAGTTGTTTAACTATTTAATTGTGTGAAAGATTGCGTTTTTTTTTTTTTTGGGTTATAGTTTTTAGGGTTTTGTTGTGTTGATGGCGAAAGCGGGTGAAGATGAAGTTGATTATGAGAGTGATCCTGAGGAGGAAAAGCGTTTACTTGGAATGAGAAGGCGTGAAGCGGCGAGTGATGATGAGGAAGTTGAAGTGGACGAGAAGCGTAGAGTGGATCGGAGAGGTCCAATTCATTCTGATGAATCGGATGGTGAGGGTGGAGCTGCTGATTATGATGATGATGAGGAGGAGGAGGAAGATGAATTAGATGAAGAAGAGGTTTATGAAGATGAAGAAGAGGAAGGGGTTTATGAGGATGAGGAAGAGGAGGAAATTGATGGGAATTTGGAGAGAGGAGGACGAAGAGATGGCGCTGTTGAGGTTAAGGAGAAGGAAGTAGAGGGTAGGAAGGTGGAGGATGAAGTGCAGGCTAAAGGGGTGGACGACCATGTAGAGGATGGTGAGGAGCAAGGTGAAGAAGGGAAAAAGGAGAATGAACCATTTGCAGTGCCTACTGCTGGTGCTTTTTATATGCATGATGATCGTTTTAGGGACAATGCTGGTGGTCGACACAGGTATTTACAAAACATTTTTGCTTTTTTCTTAATGCTTTTTCTTTGAATTTTTTATTTACCTAGCTATAATTAGCATATTGGTAATTCCAATTGGGTTTTTGGCATTTTTTATCGCTATTTAAATTTAAATTTAAAGCTAATATCCATTTTCTCGGCTTGGGTGAGAATTTGCCCAAGGAGCATCTTTATTTTTTGGCTTTGATGTAAAATTTTGCAAATATTAATAAAACCCCTGAGATTTTATATTATGTTTGTTATGGAATTTGCTTGTGTTGTGCTTGTTATGGATTTTTCTTTTATTGTATTTGTTACCAAATTGTCCTGCTCAGGGTGTGAATAAGAGTAATTAGAATTAGGAAATATAAGAATCTTCGTTCAGTCTTATATCATACTTATGGGTTTCTAATACATCTGCCCCTGCTTGTATTTTTAAGAAAGATCCTGAGACTTGAAGAATTAATGTCTTGTCAGTATAATTTTGGCTACTCGTTCTACATCTGAATAAAGTACTGACATCCCTACCTGTATCTATCTGAATAAAGCACTGACATCCCTACCTGTATCTATCTGAATAAAGCACTGGCATCCCTACCTGTATCTGTTTGGAGTTTGCATTCTGTGTAGAAGGTGACAAATGTGTATTCCTATGCTTGATCGCGCTTGTAAACTTTTTGAATGTTGATGGACATTTGAGGTTATAATTTTGGTGCAGAATTATTGTATTGTAGTGGAATTGTTGGTATTTTCTTGATGAATTGGTGTGTTTGAAGTTGAAGAACAGGCAACAAGATTTGAATGAGGGTGTCATTTTGCATCTTGCCTTTGTGTTACCTCATGTTCAAGTTGGTTTAACGTTTTTTTAACATGTCCTGCTGTTATGGCATTGTTTTAAATAGCAATTGCATAGTTTTAAATAGCAATGTTGCCATTGCACTTTTAGCTATACCATATTATTTGTCGAGTAAGTCAAATACAAAAGTAAATCATGCTTGGTTCAGGCGAACATATGGTGGGAGGAGATTATGGGAGTCCAAAGATGATAAGAAATGGGGCCATGACAAATTTGAGGAGATGAATTTGCAGGAAAGGCATTATGACCATGTGAGTTTTGATCTTATTTTCTGGAAGAGATTATCTATTTCTTGTATCTCCAGGTCCTATTTTGTTCCATCTTAATGAAACTACTCTTTAAGATAATTTCAGGGAAGGAGAGGTTCTAAAGGGCATTTTCAAGCTCGTGGTGGAAGGAAACAAGGTCCAGAGCGAGGATATGCCAGAAAAAATAAGTCTAAAACTTTCAGCAATGGCAACAATCAGAGCCAAGCACCAAAAGGTGTGAGAGGGAGAGGGCCTAAAAAGTATGAACCCAGATGGAAGAGGAGCAGTCAAGCACCTTCAACACAAAACAGACAGCCTGATAAGTCCTTTGTGAAAACTTTACATGGTAGTTCAGGAAGAGTTTTTACACCTGCATCAAATACAGAATCTGATCAAGTACCTCCTGCAAGAAAAAATTCAAGCTTGAGTTCTGCTTCTCCTCCCTTTTATCCTTCTGGATCTTCAAATAAAGATGCCACTTTGACACAGAAAAGCGATGTGCAAGCTGGAAGTACAAGCAGGAATCTTCGCACTTCTGTTGTAGATGATAGTTTCTCTATGCAGCAAGCTAGTGCGTTGATGCGGGGAAAAAGTATAGCTGATTCTGTTGGTATTGACAAGCTTTACATTGATGATTCTGTTAATTCAACTTCTGGGAAGCCCTTAACCGGTATTCCAATGCAACCTTCTGGATCTTCTTTGGTCAATTCCCTGCAGTCCTCTCAGTCTAGGTCTCAAGGAAGGGGTGTAGCTATTTCGGGAAAAATGACTTATCAATCTAACTCTATGCAAAATCAAGTCAACAGAGGCTTATCTGCAACACAGCCGCATCCTGTTCAGCGGAATCCTGCTCAAAATCGTGTACAACCTTCTGTTCAAGCTCCTGGTCAGCAATTGGGCCAGCGCTCTGGAAGCAGTTCTCAAGCTTCTTCGCCACCAAAAACAACTTTGTCAATAAATTCTTATGAACCTATAGATGCAGAAACTAGTTTAGAATCAAGTAAATCTAGAGGTGCATTGGTTGGAAAAGGAAAAGGAACTATTCAAGGAAGTGGAAGAGGCTCTTTTATGTATGGAGGAGCACAGGTTATGGGAGCCACAGGAAATATGAGTGTTGGTCATAGTGACCAAAACTTCCCGGGAACTCCAGCCTTCTTGCCAGGTATAAGTTTTTATGTCATCTATCTAGATCATGCAGGGAATTCTGAAATTATGCGACATTAGAAGTTTTCATTTAGATATTTACCGTCTGTTAAATGATTTGAAAATTTCCCTTTCCATTTTTTTGTTATTTTATGATCCTATTTTTACATTTTTAAAAATATTTGCCTTTTCTTTACATTTTGTTTATATTCCTGTGTTTTATGTACCGTTGATTAGTAAATTGCAGTTGATTTTGTGCCATAGTACGGTTATTTGATACCTTGTTCATTAAACTAAAATAACAAGTATTGTATTTGTGCTTTGGATTCTTTCTTATTTCCTGTTTCTGTAATGCAGTTATGCAATTTGGGGGCCAGCATCCTGGTGGTATTGGTGTACCTGCTGTCGGCATGGCATTTCCTGGATATGTTGGTCAACCCCAACTTGGTTTAGGAAACTCAGAAATGACATGGTATGCTAATTCTTCTTTCAGCAAGTACTTATTTATTTTGTTTATACTCTTAGATCTTTTATGCTCGAGGAAGTTGATGTCAATTATTGGTAGGCAAATGATGCTTTTTGTGTGATCCTTCTCGTTATCAGACTTATTATCATATGCCGTTTCAAATTTTCTTCATTTTTATATATATTTTTTATTTTCTATCTGACTGAATGGAGTCCAAGTAGATTCTATTTTTGCAATGTAGTTACTAATGTAATGGAACAAGTTTTTCTTTTCAGTCTTTTCTTAATGGAATTTGGTAATAATGGTGGTAATAATTTTATGATGTTTAGGCTACCAGTTCTGGCTGGCGCTGCAGGAGCTTTGGGGGCTACTTATTGTTCACCTTATATTACTGTTGATGGTGCTTATCATGCTCGCCCATCTGGACAGACATCTTCTGCAGGTTCTTCGAGGTTTGTTGCTCATTTCACAATTGTTTTGGTTATCTGCAATAGTCCATTAAAACTGTCTTTTGAGTGCTTGGTGCATTGGGGTATGTCCATTGTTCAGTATGCTTGCTTGAAATGTACAGTCATTAGTGTCTTGAACCTCTTGGTTCTTACTGTTTTCTCTGGTCCAAGCTATTAGAGAATGCACACATACATATGTTAAGATGCATACATACATATGTTATATGTGGATGCAAATTAAACATTTGTGATTTTGTAATATTTTCTATATATGGATTTTCTTAAAAATTTTGTAAGGATGCTTGTGTATAAGTTATTGGAAATGGAGCATGCAGTTAAAGGCAAGTCAATTATTTGTTGTTTTTGTTTGTATAAGAGTTGCAGTTTTTGGGTGCTAACATGTGGCTTGGTTTTTATGTTAGATGGTATTAATTGCTGCAAATTAGGGTCGATTGTTTTAGTAGTTGCCTGGTGAAAGTTTTTTATTTTAGTGGCTTAATCCAGATCTTGTATTTACCCTCATCAATACATGTTCATCATCTGATCAGTAATTTCTGTGTCATCTATGAAATCCTTGGTTTTCATGTCTCCCCTATGAAATTTAATTTCTTGATGAATGTGTTACTTGCCTCTGGAAGTTGCCATGTTAGTCCTATCAGAAGTTGAGGCTTTATTGCCATATCATTAGCCCAAGTTTGACAAGCTTTTTTTTTTCTCTCTGCCTTTTCTGGTTTGCAGCAAAGAGAATAATACTAACAAGTCTAATAGTGATTGGAAACCTTCCCAGAGATCTGGTAAGAGATCTTTTATGCCTTCTTTACTCTAACCTTGTTGACTTAGTTCAGAACATTCATAGGCATTACCTTTGTAACTATAGGGAAGCTAACTTGTCTTTTTCGCAGACCTTGCAAATGATGAGTTGGGGCAGCGACAAAAGCCTCGCAGGCATGTTATTTTTCTCATTTTCTTTTCAAAGGGAATTGCTTTTTTGTTTTTGCTAGATATGTCGCTTCTTTAGATAAGGTTTTTGATTTATATATATATATTTTTTGCTTCACAGATACTCAGAGATGGATTTTAAGCAGCCAAGTACAAGTACTTAGATAAAGATGAATCATATTTTAATAAGCAGATAAAGGTTAAGTTCTGCTCATTGAAGCTTTTATCTCATTTGAAGATTGCAAAATTCTTAGTTGTAGTTTTGTGGTAATGCAGGCCCTTGATCAGGCCCTTTGTGTTCTCCAGCTTATTTTCTGGAGTGCTTTGGGCAGCATTATGTTCCTGGATATTTTAGGTAACTACATTTTTTCAACTTATAAATATCATGTTTCATAAGAACCCAAGTGGTTTTACTTTGATTGTTTAGGCTTTTATGTTGTGGAGGACTAAAAACTAAAAGTTTTGTGATCATTACTATTGATTTAAGTGCATGATTATTCTTTTGGCCTGCCATATTAACATTTCGTTTGGGAAAAGATTGGAGGAAAAGTAAAACGAGGGAATAATGATGACTGATGTGGAAGCAAATATTACTTTCTCTCAAGTTGTTTGAATAGGAAGATAAGAGAAGGGCAAAAGAAAGGGAGAAACTATTTAAACAGAAGATAAAAGTTACAATTTGTTTTTTTTAAATTTTTTACATCTTACCTTAAAAAAAGTACAATAATGGAAATTGGGCAAGTACATCAATCTTACCATCCCTTTCACCCCAATGTATGGTGAAGCCATTTGCAATTTTGCACGGTTGTGCTTCTTTCATGTGAACCCTGGCTGTAATAGTACGTATAACCAGAAGAAATGAAGAACCAATACTCAAAAGGTGGAGTTTATCTCTTACAGTTCCATTGCAACTTGTTAGATCCAATTTATTGATGATAGGTTTGACAGAGGGGGTAGAGATTGGGGAATAAACTGAGAGAATTAGAGGCAGGGAGAAGGAGAAAGAAAGGTAATAGTGTTATATTAAATAGAGACATAATTTTATTGCACTCAAGTAAATAAAACAATTGGCAAAAGTGAGTGCATAAAGGTTTTGGAATATCATTTTTTATCAATAGACCCATTTTCAATTTTCTTTATATGCATTTACCATCCTACTTTGCCCTTCTATTAAATCCTTGTTCTTCTAATTCCACCTCTTTCTCTGCTGGTTGCAGTTATACGTAACAAACACCTGTTCATGCTGCAGTCAATTTGAGAACATAATTGTGGCTTGACGGGTGGTAGTTTCTTGTTTAAATGTGCGGTATGATCTTTACATGGTGGTCCTATGATGAATTAATTTATGAAGGCATGTTGGATAAGTTTATATATCATTTCCTTTTTTTTTTTTGGGTTGTTTTCAGGTTTTTCTTGTGGCTTGGTTTTTTAGTGAAGCTTGAGAGAAATGTATGCAGGCTTCTTCAGAAACTATATACTAAAAAATTTTCAAAAAGAACAAGAACTATTGTGCAGAAGCTGTTTGCTCGGTGACATTGAGTTTTCCTATTTATATAAGTAGATGGTGTTTGAGTATTTCCCTCCGACTTTGATGACCTTAACTTTGTGGCTGAGTCTGGTTTCAAGAGTACCTTTTTTATATGTGGGATTTTTATTGAGACAAGGTCTGCAGGGTAGAGAATTTATTTGTTCAATGAAACATGTATTGTGTTGACAGATGTTTTTTTTTTTTTTTTTTTTTTTTTAAGGTATGGAATTTGGCTATGATTTATATAATTCAGCCTGCTTATTATGTGACGTTAAAATAATGGCAATAAATTCTGTGCTATATTATTTATTGAGTGGGATTGCAACCCCCCAGATGCTTTGTGACATTGCCCCTTTTAGATGCTTTCTATATAGTCTGGTTTGTCAAAATTGCAGTAGATTTTCGCAAACTATTCTGTAGGGTGGAAGGAGTTTAGCAGAATGTGAGCAATATTACTTCTGAATTGGGAGAAGCTGTTACCCCCTCTTGTGTGAAAGATAATAGTCCCTTCAATACGATTGAAATTGAGATATTGTGAAAAAAAGTAAAGCTGTTTGCTTTAGGTCATAAAAGCAATTTTGTTGTGCAGATAAACTTGTCTTTCTGATTTGGTAAGCCATCAATTGGTGATGTGGTGTTTGTTTGTTTTGTTAATCTTTTTTTCTCCTATAAATTCCATTAGAAAATTGTGTCCTTAAATGTCCCAAATTGTATTATTTAGAATACTATGTACTTTTGTGGAGTACCATATATTATAAGATTTCCCTCCTTATCTTCATCAAAT
>CATIWK010030827.1:0-11121 GCA_949634005.1 Mallotus japonicus | reverse complement strand
ATATATATATATATATATATATATATATATATATATTTCTATTTGGTAATTAGAATTAAATAAGAATTAAAAGGTGGAATTTACCAAAAAGGGTTTTGGTAAGTGAAACCCTAATTGAGAACTCTATATATACATCATGTTCTCTAGCGTTTCACACACCACACAATTATTCTAGCCACCAAATTCGTTTTTCTCTCCATCTTGAGAAAAACGAAATTCAGAGTTTATTCATTCTTGATTGTGAGACAATCGAGAACGTTGCTAGCACATACACATCCGTTTTGATTGAAGGTTTGTTCGTGTGGATACTAGTAGAGGACGTATCCAGTTGGAGACGTCTAGATCCGATCAAACCAAACTAAAAGCTCGAGGTAGGGTGTCACCGGTGTGAACCCCCTCTCTTCCTTCCAGCAATCTTGCCTCTACTTGCGTTCTTGGTAAGATTTTGGAAACTCTAAACAATCAATTAACCGAATTACATGGATCATTGGTTCGGGTACGTAATAAATTTTTGTTTTCCGCTGCGTTTGGTATCACGAAACCTAACACTTATAACAAATTAAAATATTATATTTTTTTTATTTTAAAATAGCATATTTTAAGGAGAAAATTTTTGCTAACTCATCAAATTCTCTTTCTTTTAAATTAAAAAGTGTTTAGTGCTATATTAATATAACATTTTATCAGATATTAAAATATTGATTAAACAAATATAGTTTAATATTGAAATAGAAATTTTTTATTGATAAATTTTTAAAAAATATATACTAAAATTGTTAAAAGCTGTAAAGTTTATGATTTTATTATAAATTTTTAAAAGAATGTATTAAAATTGTTAAAATATGTAAAGTTCAAAATTTTTTAAATAAAAGTTGAAAAAACATGCTAAAATTGTTAAAACTCGTAAAGTTCAGGATTTTTTTTTAAGTAATTAGGCCTTTATTATATAGTTAATTTATAAATTATAGTTAATAGTTACTATTCACTTATTTAGTATTCTTATATTTAATAATTAATCTTATAGTTAACTAGCAAGTGAAAGAGGAAAATAATATGTGGTTTAGCATTTTAATTATTAACATTTTAATAGTTAATTGGTACTTAAGATTTAGTAATCTTGTAGCTAATAGGTTTATAAATTAAATTTAGCTATAACTAATTGATACTATAGTTAATTTATACTTAGTATTTAGTAATCTTAATATGTTAAATTTAGCCATAACTAATACACAATAATTAGTAATCGAATCTTATATTTAATAAATTTACATTATAACTAAGAAATAAGTAATTTTTATTACAATTAATAGTTTTTAATTACATTTACTTAATATTCATACTACTATACATCAAAATTATGTAATTTGTTTAATACTAATCATTGATATTAATACTAAGTTATGTTATAAATATGTAATTTTTATTACAATTACCAATTTTTAATTATATTTACTTAACATTCATACTAATATACATCAAAATTATGTAATTTGTTTAATGATAATCCTTGATATTAATAATAATTTATGTTATAAATATGTAATTTTTATTATAATTATCAATTTTTAATTTTATGTATTTAAAATTATTATTAATATACATTACAATTAAATGATACTAAAATCATATAAACGAGTCTATTCGTAAAATTATTAATGAGCTTATTTACTAGCATTCTAAATAAGTTTGTTCGCAAACTTCTTGATGAGTATGTTAATAAACATTTTTAAACGAGTTTGTTCACGAACCAATTCATAAATAATTATGGGCTTGTTTGCTCACGAACTAACGACGAACCGAGCTTCGAGTTCTATTCGTTTATGTTTCTAGCCTCAAAATATGTTCGGCTGTGCTCGTTTAACTTAACAACGGCTGTGTTGGTTTACACCCCCTGAGTTCCCCATTGGACTGAGGTGGAGTCGCGCACACCAAAAGATAATTCCGGCGACAATCGTCGGTATCTTTTTTGTGCAGTTGATGTTTCTATGGCGTCAAATCCAATTCGCGCTGTACTATATCGAAGGAATTTTGCGAAGAAAGATTGTACGATTGCAGCGATTGGATTAACAGTCATAATCTCCGGTCTTACTCTTCTCTTCGATTCAAAAACCTCCGATCTCCGTCTCACCACCACCCCCGCCGCCGCCGCCGATCTTGTTGACTTAACCTTACTGCACAATGCCAGAGATAGAAACGCCTGTACTTTTATTCTATTAAACTTCAACAATCTGTACAGTTTTTTTTTTGTCTGTTTTTAATTTTGGTGATAATTGCAGTGTGTTTGGATGGAAGTTTTCCTGGTTACCATTTTCAAAGAGGATTTGGATCTGGCTCCAATAATTGGCTACTTCACATTGAGGGTGGAGGCTGGTGCAATTCGATAGCGTCCTGTTCGCTTCGCAAAAAGACCATGTTAGGATCGACACTTTATATGCAAAACCAAGTCTCTTTCGCTGGGATTCTGAGCAGGGATGCCTCTCAAAATCCTGGTAAGTTTGTGAAACTTTCAATTTGATTGAATTCTGTTTTAGTGAATTTTATTGTTTGGAATGTAGAAACAAACAGAAAAAAGAAAATGATACCAGAAATTGAAATGATTTTGTAAGAATTCAGATTTTTTTGTCTTAATTTCTTATTTTCATCGTGCAGATTTCTTTAACTGGAATAAAGTTAAGATACGATATTGTGATGGTGCATCTTTTGCTGGCCATCCTGAAAGGGAGTTTAAGGTGGGTAGCCTTTTAAATAACTTGCTATTGTTCTGCTAGTTGCTATTTTGTTTTGATCAATTGGCTTAATTACATATGCTAAGTTTAAAAAAAGTATGTTTTTTTTTTTAATTGTTTGTAGAATGGCACAAAGCTTCACTTTAGAGGGCAGCTTATATGGGAAGCACTTATGGATGAACTTTTGTCAATTGGATTGTCTAATGCTAAACAGGTACCTTCTGCTTCTTCTTCTTCTTCTTTTGGTGCTTATATATAGGAAAGGGAAAAGTATATTTATGGATTAGTATATGTTTTAAAATTTTGCGAGTTCTGTTCCATATTATTCAATATGCTGTGAGTGCTCCTCCTATTCTTGCTGATGGGTATAAGAACTGTGCAGGCTCTTCTTTCAGGATGCTCTGCTGGAGGATTAGCGACGCTTATTCACTGCGATGACTTTCGAGAACGTTTGTCAAATGATGCTACTGTCAAATGCCTTGCTGATGCAGGTTTTTTCCTTGATGAGTATGTTTGATATGCATACTGGTGCATACTGCCCTAGTTTCTTATGCAAATGTATCCTATGAGTTGTGATACATATGTCATAGCATTTTGTTTTATTTTTTCCATGTTAATCATCTTCATGGACAACTATCCTTCAAAGTTTCATTTTTTGACTTTGGAAGTTCCAATTCTCTTTTTCACATTAGTCTTGTCACTTATGTATTCTCATAGTATATGTTACTAGTACTGCATAAGGTTTGCAAGTGAACTCCCATCTCTCATTTTTACTGTACCTGTGTATCAACGAGACATTCTTTGCATTTGTTGAGCTTAGTAGTAGCTATTATAATGATATTTAGTCAATCTTTGTGTTCTCCATTTTGATTGAATACATTGAAAAATACACATTTTCTTTTCATTTGGTTTCAGGAAAGATATCCTTGGGAGTTACACAATGAGATCTTTCTATCATGATGTTGTCAACCTACAGGTTTTGCTGTCTTCATCTCTGCCAACCTAAATATTTCCTAGTTAGATGGTGCCAATTATGATTTTGCTTACTAAGTTTTTTTTAACCAGTGATTAGCATAAATGCTATGTTCAGATATGCCACCTAGTGCATGAAACTGAAAAAGGTGGTATACTGATCACAAAATTGTCATTTTGAAATTCGAAGTAATTGATACATAGCATGCCGTAGACTGCTTCTTTTTCTTTTTAGACATATCCTCTGGATATGTTTGTGTTTATTCTGATTGAAAGTTATGAATTCTCATGCAAATATAAATGGAAAATGAGTGCTTTCATCAGCCATAGTTAATTGCATTTTGTTCTTTGTTATGCTTTCAGGATGTAGCAAAAAGTTTGCACAAGAACTGCATTGCAAGAACTGACCCATTCAAGGCAAGATTCTCAGCCATACAAAAGTTCTTGGTTTCCTGGTTGCAAACTTGCAATCTTAAATAGTTGTAATGCACAACTGTTGTTATTTTTTGTCAATTGCTATTACAGTGCCTTTTTCCTCAAGAAATCATTAAAGACATAAAGACCCCACTTTTCCTAGTCCATCCAGCTTATGATTTCTGGCAGGTAGTTCATCCACAGAAACATGTTCTACAGTTTCTCTTTATCAGATTTGAACTTCCGTTTATCATTTAAATGATATTGATATCATAACCTCTAGATACAACACATCTTAGTTCCAGATGGATCAGATGTTCTTGGATACTGGCAAAAATGCAGAATGAATCTTCAGTATTGTAATCCTAGCCAGATTGCAATACTACAAGGTAATTGTTCTGTACTTTTTAACTGAAGGTATTACCCTGGTAGATCTTGAAAGTTGTTTTATCATATAGATGTTAAAAAAAAAAACTAAGAAAAAACAAGTTATGAGTGATATCTGCTGTGCCAGTAGGCATTGAACATGTAAGACCTTATTTTCAGCGCAGAATACAGTTAGGGCTGGGCAAAACCATCTGATTGTAAAATGTGAGACCTATATCTTGCAGCATGGATGATATGTGCTGAGTTGGATTGTTATATTTATCCATATTGAGGTACTTTTAGGGTTATGTTAGAAGGTTTATATTTTGGACTTGAAAGTAATAAGAGACCATTCAGTTGTTCAGCCATGATGCTATACTTAAATTGCTGGTTTCTCTTGCTCATGTTGGTTGCTTCAGAAGTGCAAACAATGGCCAATAAAAGCTGTTAGGATCCATACTGTAAAATATCAGCACCATGACCTTCATTATATATTTGATGAATGATGATTTTCCATCTCATGCTCTGATCTAGTTTTTTATTCTTGTCAACTTACCATGTATAGGTTTCCGTGGTTCTTTGTTGAATGCACTGAATGATTTCCAGCAAAACAAGGAATGGGGGATGTTCATAAATTCTTGCTTTATCCATTGCCAAACATGGATTGGTGAGACATGGCATTCACCCACTTCTCCAAGAATCAACAATAAGGTCAGAAAGTTTTCAACATTTTTTATATTAGCACTCCCAAAAAATGACCAAGATTTCTTTATGTTCTTGATGCTTGTAAATTGTAATAAATAAAGCTGAAACTCTGTAAAGGTTAACTTTGATGGTGTTTTTATCTAAAGGTCTGTCTCATTGTGCTATGCTAATGGTGCTGTTTGCTCTTCTTACAGACCATTGCAGAGTCAGTAGGTGACTGGTACTTCAATCGTAGAGTAGTGAAGCAAATTGACTGTCCTTATCCATGCAATCCCACCTGTTATAACATGAAATTTATTTGATTTTGGTGAAGCTCTGCATTGCTGAAGCTTTTCTGGGTTATATCTCTACTGACCTTAAGAGCAAATTCTAACTTATGTTTCCAAGGTGTAATATCAGATATTGAAAAAGATAAAAAATTATGCGGAATACTGTATAAAACGTTGATTGCCAGGTTGCATTGGTTCACACTTCATAGGACCAAGGCTTCATCTACCGGTGTCATTTGTCATGGTATTGAAGGGCTCAAACCATTTTAAGGTCCCTGATCTTTTCAGTTTTCTTTCAATTGGTCCTATTGAATTATTGTCTTTAATTGAGTCCTCAAACTTTTTTTTTTACCTCCTTAATTTAACTCCGTTAAATTTGAACAGATTTTCCGTCAAATTATTGACTCATCATACTATTTCTGTTAAATTTGAACTTTTTAATTTGTGCGATAAGTTCTTAATGAATTATTTACATTTAATTAAGTCCTCAAACTTTTATTTTTTTAATTTTTATATCCTTTAATAGACATACGGAACACTTGTCAGTAGAACACTGTGTAATGCGATTATTTAATGAAACTTATATTATGTAGAATATTTTTATCTATAAATTTAAACTTAACTTGAGAATTGCTCGTAAAAACTTGAATTTAGCTTATTCTTTAATTTTATATTTTTAGTTATTTAATTTAATATTTAAATAATATAATTTTAATTTACTTTCAATTTTTAATAATGGAAATTTTACCATTGCTAACTTAATTTTATTATTTAAAATAATTTTATTAAATAAAAAATTTAACTTGGCAAAATTTAAGTTCAATAATAAAATTGGGTTAAATTTAACTTAATTTTGATATGTAACTTAATTTTATTGAATAAAAAATTTTAACTCAATAAAATTTAAGTTAAAAAATAAAATTAAGTTAGATTTTTTAAAATTAATTTAAGAACTAATTTAACTTAATTTTGTTAAATTAAAAAATTACATTAAATATAAAAATAACTAAAAAATATTAAATAGAAAAGAGCTAAATTCGAGTTGAACTCGAGTTTTTACAAGCCAATCTCGAGTTAAGTATAAATTTACAAATAAAAAAATATGCTACATAATATATGTTTCATTAAATGGTTGCATTACACAATATTTATTGACACATATTTTGTATATGTCTATCAAAGGATATAAGAATCAGAAAAATAAAAGTTTGAGGACTTAATTAAATGTAGAAAATTCATTAAGGACCTACTAAAAAAAATTTGAAAAGTTTAAATTTATAGGAAATAGTATGACATGACAATAATTTGACGGAAAATCTGTTTAAGTTTCACGGATGTCAAATTAAGGATGTAAAACTTATAAAAATAAAAGTTTGATGACTCAATTAAAGACAGTAATTTAATAAGGACTATCTATCTGGACTTAATCTTCAAGAACAGTCCAAGATACAATCAACTTCAGCAGACCTGGACAGATGATATGCTCCAGATCATAGCTGCTGCCGATGGCGGGTTTCATCACCAATCAAGGGTTCCCCAAATGTTGTGTCTCAAAGGAAAGCGTAGCAAATCTGCTCTCCTCTATGTTTTGCTCATGCTGGATTGTGTGATGGTTGAGTTTCTTGCATCTCCCTCCGACCTGATCCATAGGAGGAGGCTCTACTATCCAGTGATGGTTTGTTCTCTCCAATCTGCTCCTAGCTTGAAGCTTTCTCTCATATATTTGGACATAGTCATCATTGTTAGTCCAAGATATCTTCAACTTAAGCAAGAACATATTGATGTAAAGCTCCAGGTAGCTATCCATGGCGTTGTTGCTGCCGCCGCTCATGCTGCTCAAAGAAGGCTATTTGTGTGTTTTCTCCAACACATTAGGGTTTCCCTCATGTTCATAAACACTAATGCTGGGCTAGCCCATTGTTTAGGGCCTTTATTTTCTAATCCTCTATGTTTAAGCCCTTTGTTTAGGGCCTCATGTATTGCTTTATGTGTTCTCTTTGCTAATTAATGATAAACTTTATTGTTGTTCAAAAAAAATTGAAAGAAAACCTAAAAGTTCAGAGATTTTAAAATGGTTTAAGCTGGTGTTGAAGCTTGGGGCACAACATGATTTGCTTTTCAATCTTCTCTGTATAATATTTTCCTTTTGGTGTTAGTGCAATGGAAGTTATGAACATACCTGGTCGAATGTGTTTGTAGAAAGTGCACTTTAAAACAACCGAACATGTGTTGATTATCATTAAGTTGTTTGCAATAGGTGAAACAAATTTTATCATTGAATTGTTCTATTGAAAGAATAAATTATAGTGAACATGTGTTATCATTCATATGCAACAAAGGGAGAAGATGTGCAAATAAAAATATGAACGACATAATAATAAAGTTATTTCTATGGTGCAAACGTTTGTCTCTATGCAAATAAATTAAAGTTATTGGATTTATTTTTATTTAATTATAACTATTGATCATTTTGTGTACCAATATCTATAAAATATATCAATGGTTGTAATTAAATTAGTAGTATTTTAACGATTCTAATTGTATTTGTATAGATACACATGTTTGTATTGTAGAATGACTTAATAATAAACTTTTTTTAAAAAAAAGAAAATTACATTTTTAATTATTTTTTTATATTAAATGGTCTTTACCTCCCTCTATTTTATAAAAATAAAACAATTTAATTTTTAAATTTTAGTAAAATAAAATAATTTAGTCCTTTAATTTTTTTTAAATATTTTAAACTTAAAATTTTAGTACTAATTAAATTTAAACATTTACACATATTTTCATAAAACATAGTAACTCAAAAGTCAAGTTGTGATTTTGATAAATTCACAAATTTTCATCAATTTATTTTATATTCATTTTTATTTCATTTTATTAATTTTTGTCTCATATAAAATTAGTATTTATCTAAACATAAATAATTTTTAAAAATGAAAAATTAATGAAATTAAACACAAAATAAACATTGATTAAAATTGTAATTGTAATTTGAATTTTATTTTATTAATTATTTTAAAATATTAATGAGGCATTAGAGGATGAATATTGGGTTATTATGCAAGAAGAGCTCAATTAATTTGAGAGAAATAAGGTTAAAATTTTAGTTCCTAGACTTAAAAAGCATCCCATTATTGGCACCAAATGGTTTATAGAAATAAGTTAAATGAACAAGGTGTCATAACTAGAAACAAGGCTAGATTAGTGGCTAAAGGTTATAATAAGAAGAAGACATTGATTATGATGAAAACTTTGTTCTGGTTGTAAGGTTAGAGGCCATTAGAATGCTACTTGTATTTACATCTTATTTGATTTTTAAACTTTTTCAAATGGATGTCAAAAGTGCATTTTTGAATGCTTTTATCCAAGAGGGGGTTTACATTGAACAACCTCCAAAATTTGAAAGCCATGAAATTCCAAATCATATGTTAAAGTTAACTAAGGCATTATATGGATTGAAATAAGCGCCTAGAGTTTGGTATGAAAGGTTGAACAACTTTTTATTAGAGAATGGATTCTCTAAGGGAAAGGTTGACATAATTTTTTTCATAAAGAAATCTAATAATGACTTGCTAATTGTGCTAATTATGTTGATGACATTATATTTGGTACTACTAACTATTACTTGCGTGAAGAATTTTCTAAATTGATGCAAAGTGAATTTGAGATGAGCATGATATAAGAACTAAAATTCTTCGTTGGACTTCAAATCAAGCAATGCATGGATGAGATATTTATCAACCAAGTAAAGTACACAAGGGACATTATTAAAAAGTTTGGAATGGAGGGTGCCAAGACTAGTAAGACTCCAATGATTACCTTAACAAAGCCAGGGATGGATGAAAGTGGAAAGCTGGTTGATGAAAAGTGCTATAGAGGTATGATCGAGTCCCGACTCTACCTTATGGCTGGTAGACCTAATATAATATTGCTTGATTATGTACTAGTTTTTAATCTAATCCTAACGAGTCCCATTTAAATGCCATCAAAAGAATCTTTAACTATCTCATTGGTAGCTTGCAATTAAGATTTTGGTATCGTATGAGCAATGCATTTAATTTAGTTAGCTATTCAGGTGCAAATTTTGCTAGTATTTTTCTTGATGGGAAGAGCACTTCACGAACTTGCCAATTCTTAGGTTAATTTTTAGTATTTTGGTTTAGTAAAAAGAAAGTTTCGATTGCTCCATCTACTGCCAAAGCCGAAAAAGTAGCGATTAGTTGTTGCTCATAAGTCTTATGGCAAAAGTAACAACTTCAGGATTATAGCATTGATATTGATCACATTCAAATCAAATGTGACAACACAAGTGCTATAAACCTTACCAACAATCCCATCCAACATTCTAGGACCAAGCATATTGAATTAGACATCATTTTCTAAGAGACATGTCCAAAATGGTGACATTGTGCTTGAATTATTTAAACTAGCAACCAATTAGCAAATATTCTTACCAAACCGCTTAATGAAGGAAGAATGAATTTCATCAAGCATGAACTTGTTATATTAGATGGTATTAGCTTAAGATGATTATCCGTGCTCTATCTATGCTTTTCAGCGTGCTTTGTGTTTGAATTACTATTTGATTTTTGCATGCAAACTATTGATAAAGTTAATGAAATTTAATTCATTTCATTTGTCAATAAATTGCACACATTAAAATGTTTAAGAGAGCATAGTGCATTTGCATGATCAAATTTATTTAAAAATTACATATTTTTTAAATGCCAAAATTCTTCTCTTTTAAAGTTTTTAAATGTGTCAATTTAGTCCCCTAAGGACTAATTTGCAACATGCTTTTGAACTCCTTTAATTGTGTAACTTCATTTCTAAAAGGACTTGTTGACCATTTGCATGATTAAACTCCTAATTTTGATCTTTGACAATCAATTTAAGTTGCTAATAATTTTATTTAAGTGTGTATAAGTTAGGACTCTATTGGAAGCTAAAATGAAGTATGAATATACTGGGTTGGTTCAACCTCTGAGATTCAAGAAGGCTTTTGACATCCTTAGAGCCCAGTAATGAGAAATTTATCTTCTTCACATTTGAAGTAGACATCTTAAGCTTTCTGAATTAGGCGTACTTGTCAAAATCCAAGTTCATTTGGCATGAAAATCTTGAGTCGAAGTCAGCCTAAGCAGTCTGCCATTTTAAATTGCACAACTGTTAGTATTTCAGAAATATATTGAGCTACAGAATTCCAAATTAGGTGATTCAAAATTCTCTGGAAATATAAGAAAATATATACAACTTTTATAAAGAAAGTGTAGGAAAATTAAAACGTTTCCAGTAGCCAATTACGGCTTCAATCAATGCACCGCTGTCTGACAGTAGTTTGACGTTTTGGATTGCACAGCTCATAGTATTTCAGGCAATATCTTGAGATGGAGAAGTCCAACTAAGGTGATTCAAAATTCTCTGAAAGCTAAGAGAAAATTCTACAACTTTGATGAGGACAGGAAGAGCTAATTTGTCCATATTGATGGGCTAAAAATTCATACAAGTCATCTTATCTGCACAGAGTTGAAAATTTTAATATAAGCAAAAAATTCAAAATTTCAAACGACCACATTTTTTAAATAGACATGTTGGGGATATAATTATTGGCTCCAACAGCTATATTCTTGAAGCTTAGCCTATAAATATGTGCTCTAGAGTTG
>CATIWK010030766.1:0-13347 GCA_949634005.1 Mallotus japonicus | reverse complement strand
ACGAATTGAATCAGTTGTTATTTTGCTTATTTTTTTAGGTCATATCATGGCTGAAAATTATATTTAGCCAAAATACTATGTATTGATAAATTTAATATAAAAAATTCTATGTGTTGATGAAATGTCTTATTTAAAATTTTTCAATCCCGCAAAAAAAACTTAATATTTATTTGTTGTCAAATTTAATATATTAAATTTAAATCTTTCAATTTGGCCATTTTATAATAGAATCACCAAATAATTCTTATTTTTATTTCCATTTTGTAGTTTTTTTTGGAATATCACCAAATAATTGTTAAAAAATTATAATTTTAATTAATTTTTCCTTGTCTTTGCAAGCTTGCTGACCCAGATGAAGATAAAAATTGACATTATTTTTTATTTTTATGTATTTACTCTTCCTTTCTTTCACATGAAAAATTTACATAAAATATTAATATTGAAAATATGAACTTAATGTCTGTATTAAATAATAAATACAAACTTAGTATCTATATTAAATAAGGACTTGATGTCTGTATTATACCCGCAACGAAGCGCAGATAAACTTTCTAGTTACTTGTACTATTGGCCAACCAGTCCAGTGAAATTTAAATCATACAACATTTCTATTAAAAAAAAAAAACAATGTATATAATAGTATTTATATGCAGCTATAGGAAATAAACAGGTTAACAACCCTAACCAAAATGAAATTTTGGCATAAGATCCCATATGAGTTGGATATTCCCTTATCTAAAACATTATTCTTCCTTATAAATCAAGCAAACGCCACCCCACCAAACCTCCGTTGCTGACTCTCATCTTGACCGTACAAGGATGACTCCTCCAAAGGTACTCACAACTGCAGCCGTCAGATTAACAAAACATATCTGATAAGAAAAAAGTAATATAATCCAACGGTTGACATCATATTGCGAAGAAAGACATGCAACAGTGTTTGTTTCATTGTTCATTTCGTTTGTTTGGTCTCTAGATGAAACAATCAGAAGGGAAAATTCAGAGAGAAAGATCAAATAAATTACCCGATTATTGAATTGCTACAAATCAATAATTGTGATTATAGCTGAATTTATACTGAAAATCTTCTTTCTGTTTCTGGGTTAAAGTTAGTTCCTTTTGTATTTTTCTGACATCAATTGGTCTAAAGATTCAGTCTTTATCTCCTTTTAAAGATCATGGAGAAAGAAGCAAAGGACCCAAATGATCAGGAGAAGGAAATTGAAGAAACTGAAGCGATAGAGATTGTTCTCTTTCATGTCTCTGAATGCTATGTTTACTTGGTAACAATTCATACACACAAACTCTTTTTCTGTAGAGTTTGTCTTTAGTGAATTTTGCTTGTTATTCTTGTAAACGGGTTCTTGGCATTGGTGGTAAAGATTGATTTCTCTTGGGTTTTCTTGCTGTCTTCTTTTAATGAAGAACTTTTATTTGGATTTGCTCATATGTTGTTAGGTGAAACAGATCAGGATTTGGATTTGAATTATTAGTGTTCAGTTCTTGTTTCACAATGTAAGTTGTAGTAGTAGTAGTTTAGGGGTGCTTTGATATGTGTGGAATCTCTAGGACAAATAGGTTCACCTGTAGTTTTAATGTTGAGTTTCTGGAACTATGAATTCATTTTTGTGATGTTTCATGGAGATATTTTTCTGCTGCAGATGGCCTTGAGAAAGGCAAAAGAACAGCTAAATTGGGTACTTTTGTGCTGTGAAATTATTACTGGTCCAATTTTGATGTCCCAATTTCTTTACTTTTTGTGTTACATGGAAAGTTTTTTGAGGTGATTATAATGAAATTATATGCTGATTGGCATTTCAATGAGATTTCCAGGTGTTTAGTTGGTCTTTCCTTTATTGGAATATCAAAATGGTCGATGTCATAGCTATTGCAATTATGTAGATATCTCTTGAGGATAGAATTTAGACACTTTAGACTGTGGCTTAGGCTTTGAACTGTGATATATTGAAACTTTAGAATCAAAATTTTGTGGTCCCTTGACAGATACATGTTGAAGCCCCAAAGAAAAAATGCATAGTACATGCCTTAATATTTCTATTGCAAGAAGTTCATACTTTTGTAGGAGTACTTTAATGTCCCTGAAATTTGTTATGTGCTTCTTTAATCTGCATCTTAAATTAATTCCGTGCTATGATTTTCTTTTTCTGAACATGTGTTTTTTTATGTTATGAAAGTTTGAATTTTTGTCAACTGTATAAAGCTTGGTGATATGCTGAATTTCTTTATGTCATTCTAGACTAAGCTGAGCTGCTTATCTAAATTTTAGGCATTTTATGTAATTAAGGTTTAAGCTTGTATGGTAATCCCATAGCACTTTAATTATATGTTGAAGTTAATGTATCTCCACAATGAGCCAGATGATTATCGTTCTTCTCCTGACTTGCTGTATCCCATTATTCCATGCTTAATTTTGTATGATTTAAATCATCTGAGATGAGTGAAATGCAATTTTTTGTTTAATCCAAGTTTAAGAAAATAATAGTTAACCAACTAATTTGACCTGCTAACTTTGCAGATACCCCCAAGGAAAAGTGCTGCTTCATACAGGTTTGTGCTCAACTTCTAAAACAGTGTGCCTGAGATAATGATTCGTTACCAATATTCTCTGAATTATGTCTTTTATGCAGTGTCCATTTTAATTTGTGTTTGTCCACTAGTTTGAGGTTAATTTGTCTCTCTTTATTTAATCATTCTTTTTGCTTTAAAAAAATTTTATAAATCAATCAATATATTTAAGCATCATAACTGTAACTTTAATTGAGGTTTACCATTTTTAAATTGGTTAAGAGGTTCATTGCAAAAGACTGTTGAGAGACAAATAAAGGTTCCCTCTTCTATCCCTTCCCCCTTTCAGGGGAAAAAAAATGTAAACAGAAGAGGAATGAGATTTCATAAGGTACCTGAAGTTTAAATCTGCATTACCTTAGCAAGCTCAACCTGTTGTGATATGCAATTTTTTTTTTCAAGTACCAATTCCATTATACTTCTGTCAAATTTTGCACGTCATCCGCTAGACCTGCTTTTTGCAATTAGGTTATGTGCTGAGTTTATTGTGTTATAAATTGCTGTGGCACTTGAATTTATCAGTCTTATTCATAAGTTCATGATTCAAACTTGTCAACTGATGTTTATTTCAGGGCTGATGAATGGAATGTCAACAAATGGGCATGGGAGGGGATGCTAAAAGTTGTTAGCAAGGGTGAAGAGTGCATTATCAAACTTGAAGACAAAACTACAGGTTAGATGAACTTTGATAGCCGAATTTAAAAAAAAAAAAAAAAAAGGAACTTTGATATTGGTGAACTATATGTTACACTTTGTTTCTAAGATGCTTTCATTAATGTTATATAGGTGAACTATATGCAAGAGCATTTTTGAGAAATGGGGAGCCACATCCAGTTGAACCTGTAATTGACAGCAGCAGGTCAAGTCTCTTTCTCACTGAACATGAGGTTCATTTTCCTATTGGCTTTTTGGATATGTGTTTAGTTGTTGGCACATAGTCATTAATTGACCATAAAGTTTCTAATTCCTCTGGAGAGTATCTAAATGAAAATTCTTGCATTTGCAGATATTTTGTATTGCGAATAGAGGAAAACATAGGTAAGCTACACATGTCTATTGATTTGAGTCTTAAATTCGAGCTGAAAATTTTCTCGATTTTTGTCTGGTCCCGAGAGATTTACAGCCACAATGATTATATGCTGTTTTTCTTCAATTTTTGGAGTATAACCGGCTCTATTGATAATGGCGCTAAACATGTTTTCCCTTAAAATCTATTTTAAGCATTGACTGTTGATCTTCTATTGATGCTTTATCCATTTTCTTGCTCATCTCTCTTTCTGTTCACAATTATATTTTATAGTTTGTGGATCAAGTAGTTTGCGAATCTTGCAGATGGTCGCCTTCGGCATGCATTTATTGGTATAGGATTTCGAGAAAGAACAGAAGCATATGACTTTCAGGCTGCCCTGCATGATCACATGAAGTATGTTCCAACAATTATAAGTGTGCAGTATTTACCTCTTCTTTGCGTTGTTTATGTTCTGCAAGTTTGTACTATTGTTAATTTCTTTGCTGATGCTGATTAAGTTTCCACATCCTATAAGATTGTGTATGACAAATTATACTTCAAATTTTAAAATGCCTTCTTTGATATCTTTTTACAGATATCTCAACAAGAAGAAAACTGCTGAAGAGATGGAACAGCAATTTCAGAATTCTTCTTCAGTCGATTACAGTTTAAAGGAGGGCGAGACCCTTGTGCTCCAAATTAAAAACGTAAGCACATTGCGTCTACTTTAAAATTTTTTGGACACACATACTAACAATTGAATTAAAATTAACCTGTCTCTGGCATCAACAGAAAGGCAGTAGTGCCACGAAGTCGAAGATTTTGGAGCAGGGTCTAAATAATCTCTCATTAGAGGAGAAGGGTGGCAAAAAAGAATTAATCCCTAGTACCAAACTACCCCCACCGCCCCCAGCGCCAATTTCACCTGTTACTTCTCCAAGATCTCCATCAAACTTGCCACCAAAAATGTCCCTTGATTCTACTTCTAAAGATAATTCCCCAAGGCTGACCAAGGAAGATGATGCTAAACAGCAACATTCTCCTGAGAATGAGAGCACACAAGATATCCCAGATGATGATTTCGGTGATTTTCAGGCAGCTGGGTGAACGCAGGTTAAAGACAGACATGTTTAGATGAAGATCCAACTATGAAATGCTTGATGATCATGATCATGTAAAATATGCGGTAAATATTACAGATGTTGGAATTACTTTGGATAATGAAACATGCGGCTGACTGTTTTACATTTTTCTTTTTATCTCCCCAGACCCAACTAGTTGAGAGGATTTCTGTACAATCATTTTTTTTTTTTGGTTGGAAATAGCTTCAGTAATAATGCAGATTCTTTTTTTGCTAAAGCTTAATCTAGTTGCTTCCTCATCATGCTTCTTGAAAACTCACTTTTCATGTGTAGTTTTTTTTTTAGAAGCATAGAACATGCAAGAAACAAATGCAAAATTTATATACTTTTCTTTAGGGATTGCTGAAAGCAACTTCATACAATCAAACTGAAATTTGTTAGAACTATATCCACAAAAAGAAGGCTTCTTCTTGGTTAACAAACATGCAAACCAACTTGTACACCATTTCTTTGTTATGACCATAAAAATTTTTTCTTTCTTGCAAGCAAAACTACCCAAAGCCAACCTTAGTATTGTTGTTTACTTCAAGATTCCTAATATTCTTTCCTTAACAAAATTCCTATGCAAAGACTGTTCCTACCACATTAAAAACCCATATTCTTACAGAACCTTATAAAATGGATGTGGGTTTGAGACTGAATGCTTTCCTCTTCTTCCTCTTCTTCTTCTTCTTACAACAACAGCAGCAGCAGCAGCAGCAGCAACAACAACAACAACAGCAGCAACAACAACAACAACCAAAAGAAACGGAAAATTGTTGATTGGTGGGAGATTCTACAGGCCCAAAACAGAACCCAACTACCAACTATCCTCTTGAGTGACATGAAAGTGGGGCCCACACATCTACTGATTGAAACATCTGCGGGACCCACAATTTTATTTATTATTTTTTAACATTATTTATTCCCGTACGTGTCTAACAGGAAGCCACTTCACCTCTCTCTTTCTCTCTCTTTTTTTTTTTTCTTCTAAAAATATTTTTTTTTTGGGTCTCTTAAAAAAGAGCTGCACTGAGTTGAAGATTTATTTACAGATAATAGTGATAATCTGACTCATCATCTGAAGGATTTTAGGCTTCTGAGTATTTCTTGGCTGTTACAGTACGTACGTTCTCTAGCTTCAATTTCTTTTTTTTGTGGTTAAAGAGGGATTTGTTGCTCTTTTGATCGTTTCAGCATGTACTGTTTGTTACCTTTCTTTTTGATCAAGTGGTTAAGTGGGTGTACTTCCTTTTATTTGTTAAAATTTTTTTATCTTTTTGATGTGATGTTTGAGGTTGCTTTGTGGGTATTATAGAGCTTGTTTAGTTTTGATGATCACAACCAAAAAGATAGGATTTTTGACATGATTTTACCATTTTTTTGTTGATTTTAAAGTTTTCTTTTTTGAAGTGGGTTGTTAAATTTGAAGCCAAGAAATACAAAGAAATTTATGGATTGAAATAGGGAGTGAATATTAAGCTACTTTGATTGGGATTAAATTGGCATACAAATTTTCAGAATTATTTGTTGTGGAATTATGTTGGATTAGTGAGTGGCTGCTGAATTACTTGATATAGTTTGTTGTTTGTTGCATGAGCTTTTGTGTTTGTTTAAGGGATTATAGATGTTAACTTTTGGTTCTAAACTTAGTTAAAAACAGTTCAAGCTTGCTTCTGCTTACTGCTACTTTATTTTTCATAAAGTGAAGCATGCCAAAAATTAAGATGCATGTCATGGATTCGGGAATTGTGCTATTTAATCAGATATAACCATGAGAACAGCATTCTCTGTTGGCATGGGAAAATCCTTAAATTATTATTGTGTATTCTGTGCAGCGCCCTGCTCAATATTTTTTATTTAGTCTTCTTACCGGCAAATTCTGGTTGTTTATTGCATTCAGGAGACCTTTTTATCTGATGAAGACTGTCTCTACCTAATCATTTTCATGGTTTGAGTTATTGTGACCGACATTCATTACCGAATAACTAGTATGCTTGGACTAAAATTTGGTTTATTCTTTGAATTTGTCCAAGTTTGATGATATGTTTATTTATTCTAAAAGCTCTGTACTGTAGCATGGCAACTGTAGATCAAAGTGCGGTTCTAATGGTTGCATTTTTCCCGCTAGCATTTTAGGCAAATTTGGGATTGATCCTATAATAATCTTTCCATCTATTGCTCATGATTGCTGGTCATCATTGCAACATTCCTTATGACGTAGTTTCTGTTGTATTAATTTAGTAGTCCAGTTGATGCTATATATAATCAAGGATGGTTTTCCTTTATATTCCATGTTTGATGTTGCATCAAGGTATAGGCTTTGATCATGATAGGTGATCATATTTGGAATTGCAAATTTATAAAACTTAGTTCTATAGTGACTATCTAAGTAGCATGGACATAGACACAGGGATACACATGGATACGAGGTTATGACTTCTAATTGAAGTGTTTACCTTTGTAAACTGAAGTATCTAGGTAGCATGGACACGGGAAAACGGGGACACAAATACGAGGAAACACCTACCAGTTGAAGTGTTTGTGCATCATAGGTGACTATATAATATGACTTATTGCATGATCCAAGTGAAGATTTTGTGTTACATTTTCTGGATAGGATCTTTCTGATATGTGCATTTGTTTGCCTTGGTCCTTGGTTGTTTGCTATGGGAATATGGTCCTAGGAAGGGCACTAAATAGTTCTTTTCTGATTTTTGCTGACTTTTGAATTAAATTCCTGCAGATAAGTAGAATCTGTAAGGATTTTGATGATATTATTACAACACCCATTGGAAGGAATCCAGTACCTGTGTGTCTGAGGTTTACTTGTGACAATTATGGATCTCAAGGGCATATCATGGGTTGGCAATATTTACCAGAAGTTTGAAGCTATGTGCTTGGAGGTTGAAGAAATTATGTACCAGGTATGCCTTTTGTATAATTGGACCTTATAGTGTTCCAAAAATTTTTAAGTTGCAAATGGATCTGAAGTGCATCACCTCTTAACATGTCTAGTTGGCAGTACATATCTGCTGCAATTACTTCTGCAACTATTGTGCTCTTCTTGGATAGTTGTCCATTGTTATCTATTAATCATTTTCTTACTCCTTTTATGAGATGATCAGTGGCTTTTCGACCCTTATCTCTATTCATGTTAATCTGTTTCTTGTGGTACCAATGTCACCATCCAGTTGAATGCGTTCCCTGATTGTTTTGGTTACTGAGAATTGACACCCTGAAGCTAGCAGTGTCATTTGCTAACATCAATTTTTTTTATCATTTTGGGGACAGGACACAATTAAATATGTTGAGAATCAGGTCCAGACAGTTGGTTCCAGTGTGAAAAAATTCTACTCAGATGTCATGCAAGATTTGGCTTCCCCATGTTCTGTGGATGCAGCCAAAGGTTTGGGCACTGATGTGCCATTGGAGCTCTATGCTGATGTTGGAATCTTTATGAAACCCAAAGTAGGTGTGAAGGAAAAAGATGGAAAGGTTGGTGACAGAGAGAGTTTGACTGAGGATCCAAAAATAATTGCTGATAAGAAACCTGAGGATTTGCTCATTTTCCACAGACTCAGTATTGTAGAAAATATGTTACCACTATCTCAGGGGGAATCTGTTGGAGGAGCCTCAAGACGCATAGGGAAAAGAGGTCTGTCAAATAAATCAAATGCAGGTACCAAGAAAAACTCTAACAGGGAGAATATGTCGCTAAATAAGAAATTAGGGGCCACCAGTCGTTTAAATAAAGATTTGACTGAAGCTTCATTCTGTGAAATTTCAAGTGAAAATGTGGGGGTTTCTGCTGGAGTAGCTACAAAACACTATGGTAAAAATTATCTGTCTAAAGAGACTGCTCTGGAAACCAATGAAAACTCAGGACAGAATATGTTTCAAAATGAGAAATCAAGGGTCACCACTCCTTGTGAAGATTTGACCGGAGCATCTTTATCCTATGAAATTTCGAATGAGAATCACAAGGAATGTGTCCATCAGAGGGCTAAAATTACAGTTCCAGGGACTGTTGAAATGGCAGGGCATGACTCCATAGATGAAAGTAAAAATGAGATTGAAAATGCAAATGAACTAATTCCAGATATCCAAATGGATGGAGTGTTACCTGATAGGGTTAATTCAATTGAGTCTGGCACAAGTAAAGGAATGGATATGACCCCTTCCTCAGGTGACAGCTCATCAGCAGAGGCACATGGTGACTATTTTCTGACTCTATTGTTTTTATCAAGTGGTTTTTGTTCTTGTGTTGGATGTTGTTATCTGGCTTCTGATATGGCAGCTGCAGATGATTATACAAGTGATGGAGTGGATTTTTCTGTGGAAGGCTCTGAAAATGGTGACAAGGAGGACTTTGTGTCTAATTCAGGTATCTGTATGCTCTTGCTTAGCTCCATCTTTGATCTTTCTTCACAGTGAAATTAGTAAAACACATGTATTCATATTTGTTCTAATTTATTTTTTCAAGTATGTGTGGAATTCTGTAACTTATCAATTTTTGCCAACCCCAGACTCCAAATGTAGTCCATTATCAAGAACTATGGTTGTGCAGCAGGAAGTTGTTTTCTTTATTTTCTATCATTGTTGTATTTTGTTTCATAACTTAATACCAGCATATACTTGTGATCCACATTTTCCTGCATACCAGTTTAGTTTCTTCTCAAATGCCTTCCTGTTATATAGTTTGAGCTCTATCACTGAATTAGAGCTTGTTTTGGTGTGCATCTGAAGTCCATTTTTAGGTCTATCTGCTGTCTGTTTTGTTTTAGTGTGACTGCACGGTTGACTGTTTCCTTGGTTGACGCCTGTTCTATCAGGCCTAATGTGAGAAAGGGTGTATTATTATCAGTAATAAATTTTATGAGGGATAGATTTTTTAACAGTTTGTGATAATAGATTACCATTGTGATATCTTGTAGTGATATTTGATTATGCTGTTACTCACTTTCATGTACCTGCTGATCTCTGTCTAAATTTCAGTAAGGTTGGATTACTGTAGCACAGATGTGAACAAGGCTGATTTTTCTGTTGACCATGAAATGGAAATCATTCAACAAGCTGACAAGGAAAAGCTTGAGGAATCCTGTATTTTAGTCAATGGAGATGAATGCCATTTTTTTCTTCAAAACGAAGGAAAAAGCAAATCTTACAAGGTACTCTCCGACTCGCTCCATTGACTTGTTTAGTAATTAAATATATTAATTTGTTTCAGCCTTCTTTTTTCTTCAGAAGAAAATTCGGGATGTTTTTTCTCCAAGAAAGAGGTCAGCGAGGAAGCATGAGTATGAACAGCTATCATTGTGGCCTGGCAGTGATTTGAATCCCAATCAAGAAGAGCGTGCCAAGCCAAGTCTTACCATAAAGGATGCTAAGAGATCCTCAACTCCAGATTCCTGTGAATCTGAGTGGGAGCTTCTTTAGATACCTTTAGAACAAATATGTGTAAATAGATAACCATTCAACAGCTTTTGCAGCTTTCCCTTGCAGATCAGGGTAATTAAGATGTTGTGCAGGATTATAATAATGATTGCTTGGGCTTCATCCAGCCTCGTCTCGTTGGCAGTGAAGTTAGAAAAATGGCATCGGTAAAGAATGTATAATCTCCTATAATGGTGAAACGTATAGATTATTTCTTTTTACATCTTATTTCCCCTGGTGTATGCTATTAAGGGGAAACAAATTCTTTTCATTTCAGAAATATGATGCAGTTCTCCCACCTGTGTTATTATGTTCTCTGTTTGGTAGTATTTTATGCTTTGAGGACCCTTCATCATTGTCCTTAACAATTTAAAGAATGAAAAGGATAAAATGCAGCAGAAAGAACAAAAGGTTGCATTCAGACCAGAAAAGTCACAGGCTGAGGGATATAATCATTCTTGCCTCGGAGTAACAACTGCAGTTCAGATCAAAACATTGATCTTTCCATCTGATTTTCTATGTTGATCTTTCCATCTGATTTTCTATGTTTTATGCAAATAAAACTGATAAAGTCTGATCAAGTTTCACAAACTCTGTATTGTAGTATTGTCTATTGAGCTATCTAACACCATGGTTGCATACAAGAGTCTGTTCCATGTATCAGGTAGTCCAGGCAAACACCAGTGGCTGCAATCAGTGTGAAACTCTGGTTGTAGTTGCTGCACCTCAGCTATCAACTTCTCTTGCTTGCTTGTGTAAATAGATGGATGTGCATCTCTTCGATACTCCGAGAGCTTTGTGATGTTAAAGTACCTTACTGGTGTCTTCATGCCTCCAATTGTATTTTCTACAATTTGTTGTATTGGCTTGGGAAAGGCATAAGCATATGTTGCATCCATGACGGGTTTTGTTCTGTTGTAACACCACATCTCCCCTTTGTGTTCTGGCGATATGCTCCGGAAGAAAACTACTGTTTTCGCTGCATCAACGTTGCTATCAATCCAATGTGCCCAGGTCCTCATTGCCATTTTGAATGCATTTTCGATTTCCATTTCTTCCATCAATTTTCCATTATATTGGAGCAAATCCCACCTGCAAAATACAGTCCAGGTCACAGAGTTCAAGTTTACCTTGTATGATTCAAATTACATTCAAGCAGACTTACGCTTTGAACTTTCCACGGTGAATCCACCAGTGACCGGTGTTGAATACCATAAAATCAGCTCCTCTCCACTTCCGGGCTGAGGGTGAAAGTTTGTCAAGCCTCAGAGTTCTGCTTCCATTTGCTTGCTTCTTATTGAGTTGGACTAAAAAAGGGGCTCCAGTAGAACTCTATAGAGCAACTATAGTCCTGTGACAACAGCAAAATCTTTTGTCAAGGTTTAGGTTCTTACTATACCTGCTAAAGACTCTGCTAACTCTTACCTTTGCCTTGAAGACTTTATAAGAACCTTTTCTAACATCGATACGAGTTCGAGAGGAAGGTATAGCAGAATACATAAGACAAGCAAGTGATTCCCATTGGTTTCTGTTAAGAGAATCTCCAACTATTATAACCCTCTTCCCTCTGAGTCTCTCAAGCATGTCAATGCCATAAAACCTTGGCAACCAGTCTTTATCAGAATAAGAAAAAACTACAAAAAGAGAAAAGAAACACATCTCAAGCAATCTAAATTATAACTTTCATACCTTGGAATGTTGCACCCCTTAGCTTCCCAACTCCATTTTTCATATTCAGAATCTGGCCTACCATTCTTTTTGGCAGCTCACTTGCTCACTGAGAAATGGACACTGTGAAGCAGCATATACAGGACTTCTCTCAGGGTCATAAACCCAATTCCCATCAAAGATATTACATTTCACTTCTTTCTCATTCTTACTCTCATAGAAATTATCAGGCTCCAACAATTCTACGCTAGAACTGGGACGTGATGATATTATTGATATGTTTTGTGGGGCTGAAAGGTTAAGCCTGTCTTGGCCTTGATTCAGACAAAGTACCAGGATAATGCAGCCTATGAAGCTTGTAAATGTACAAAGTCTCCAGGTCGTGTTGATGCGGGAAGTCATATTTCATGAATTGGGTGCTTGAGTTTCTTTGCCAAGTTTTGTTTTCAAGTTTGGTTTGGTTATAATTTACTGTCCTTGTGGTACAAAGAATCAATTTTATAAGCCTTCTCAAATTAATGGAGGATATTATGAAAAGCAAGTTGATTACGGATGGTTTAATCCAATTAAGAGCAGCAGAGTTTTTATCACACCAATTTAAACTTGAAACGAAAGTATAGTGGTAACAGCACTCGTATATATTGGTCCATTACTTAGCTAAGTTGGTTTTGTTGTGGACAGTCGATTCCCACTTAATTAGAATCAAGAAAATCTTGATTCATATCTATCAAAAAACACCAAAAACGATTTATTTGTAGAAAGAAAGAAAAACTACAATATTAGACAGTTTCAGAAAAAATGATACAAATTAATCTATAAATTCTATAATTTTCTAAAAAAGATATATAACTAATAATCACTTATAATTAAAATATATAACCAATTCCAATCAAGTTAATATTAAAATCCAATTTAATATAGGTATATTTTACAAAGGAAAGAGATATTACCTTGACTCTTCATTAGTATCACGTCAACTAAGGAAATGATATGGCAGCGCTACATTGTCACTATGTCATATGACAAATAGCATGTCAGCACCATATATATATAGAGGGAGCCCAAATGAACCTGGTGGAAGCTCTTTACCTTGAAACTCTGAAGCAGCTCTAAGTTGATAGTAGTAGTGTGCAACAACAAAGGCAATCAAAATTATGATTATTGATTAAAAAGATGAGTCTTGAATCGCAGGTGGGATGTCCATTTTCTTATAGTTTAATTTGTGCAAGAACATGTCTGATAATTGGTTATATATTTGAAGAAATGGGAGGCAATATAAAAGATTACCCAAGATTGTTAAATATTTCCCAGGGCACAATACATACTTAGCCCCCTGAACTTTTCGCCAAAATCTCATTAGCCACCTAAACTTCTAAAATAACCTTATAAACACTTCAACTTGTAAAATGTGACCTTATAGACACCTCAACTTGAAAAATTTATATCTTTTAAACACTTCCGTTTTTTAAGCCACGCTCCTTAGCCAGAAAAATTTTCTTTACAATCCTTATAATTTTTGTAAATTAT
>CATIWK010030757.1:0-15932 GCA_949634005.1 Mallotus japonicus | reverse complement strand
AAGCAGACACTAAAAGTGTTTGATTTTCTAACCTTGATTTTATGAGATTTGATGTAGTTGTCATTTAAGATGTCTTCAGCTCTTTTTGAAAGCTTTGTGAAAGTAGCTCTTGCAATCATTTGATTATTTGCATTCCATTCTTGTACCAACGCTCACAAGTATTCTAAAAGAGTTGTTATTGGGAGCTCTCTTACAGATTTTATTGCAACGTTCATTGATTCTGCGATGTTTGTGGTCATTATTCTGTACCTTTTGTTGGTTGCATGCAGCTTTGTCCACTTCTCATAGCCTATGTCTTCAAGGTACTTGTGTACACGTATATCCAACCTCTTTATTTCTGCCATGTTGATTTTAAGATCTTGCAACGTATAACACTTTGCAGCTCCATAGAAGTATTCTTTTATCTATGCTGTATTTTTCTTGAATCTTGTTTTGAGGTTGTTGAGTATGTGGAATATGCAGTGCACATGACCAGCTTCAGGATACACATTTTTTATGGCTGTTGTAATGCTTTCATGCCTATCTGAAATTATGCACATATTTTCTCTGATTCTAAATGCTTTCCTCAATTGCTCAAAGAACCAGGTCCATGAAGCATCATTTTCAGAATCAGCCACACAAAAAGCAAGCGGGAAGATTTTACCTTTTGAATTAGAAACATATAATATTCGAATTATATTCTAAAAAAAACATAAGAAATATAAAATAGTATCTGAAACCTTTGAAAAGCTAAAAATATACTAAACTGTAATGTAACAAATACTGAATTGCATAAGATACAAATAAGATACTTATAATATTCTTTTTTCCATCTAATGTTTTATCAAATTATTGTTTTCAGATATATACTTTTTTTGTATCATATTGTAATGAGATTCGGAAAATATTCGGATAAGATGCAAAAATGTATACAAATAAATTATGAATATGGCACCTGTTTTTCATTTTCAACGTATACAGATAAGATTATTCATAACATGCAGAATTTTTTGTCATAAGCTAAAATAAAAATCAAGATTATACCTTGTGCATCGTGTGTAACTGCTGTGAGTAGTGTGCCTCGGTATTTTAACTTGAGAAATGTTCCATCAACTACAATAATTGGAATGCAGTGTTGCCATCTATCTATGCTTGCTTTCAATGCCATGAAAGCATATAAAAATATGTTGTCCTCAGTAGTTTTTCAGATCCACAACTAAGCCGGGGTTGGTTTCTTGTAGCATATGCAAAAAACTCAAGAGAAGCATGTAAGATTCTTCAGCATTTCCCCTAATACATTCAAGTGCTGCCTCTCTGGATCTATAAGCTTTCATATAGCTTATTGAAATCCCAAATTCAAGCTGCACGTCCCTCATTATATCAGCTGGGGAATATATTATCTTCGTTCTTGTGTATTTGGACTTGATGTGTTCAGCAACAATCTGAGTAGTTGCTTGACGACTGTTTGCATGTCTGACTTCTAGACTACATCTGTGTTTACCGATTAGCTTTCTGATAATAAAAATATTTGTATTTCGGTATCTTAAAGCTTTTAAAGCCCAGTTGCAGTCGTCATCCAAGCACTCTAAGTTGTACCTTGCTGAACATGATTTTGTTACTTTGTACTGAAAATTGTTTGCCATTGCATGTGAGGCGATGACTTTCTTCAATGTTTTTTTGTTTTTGAATGTCTGCCTAACATTGATATCTTTTAAAGTTGTATCACTTGTTATAAATGTTGGAGAAAGAGGGCTCTGTATTTCTTCTTCCTTTTGTGTTCTTTCTTCAATGATGCTTTTTCCAAGTTTTTTCGCATACTCATACATGGCTGAACTTGCATCTGTTGTTCTTATTTTTGTGGACTGATTTTGTGATATTGTTGATGTTGTTTCCTGTGTTTGGAAACTGTTGGAGGCCTTTTCTTTCTGTTACAATGTGATGTAGAGAGGGTATTTTGTGGAATCAGATTCTACGCTCTTCAATTGTATATAGAACTGCAGGGTTGAATCATCTTCGATTTGTAAATTTGGATAATCTTCTTTGACTTGGTATGAGATGACAACCTCATTTTCTTCTTTCTCAAATTTAAGACGCTCTGAAATGATTGTGATCATTTTATCATAGGTGCAATCTGTAGGTATTTGTATCCCAGTTGATTTAAAATTTCTGTATGTTGAATCATCAATCCACTATCCATCAAAATGCACAAAAACTAGAAGTTTTCCCATTTCCTGGAAGTATATAAAATGCATCAGAAACAGTTAATATTCGAACTATATTCTAAAAAAAGAAACATAACAAATATAGTATCTGAAACCTTTGATAAGCTAAAAATATACTGAATTGCATAAGATTCGAATAAGATACTTATAATATACTTTTTTCCATCTAATGTTTATCAAATTATTGTTTTCAGATATATACTTTTTTTGTATCATGTTGTAATGAGATTCAGAAAATATTCGGATAAGATGCAAAAATATATACAAATAATGAATATGTCATGTCTGGTTTTCTCTTTCAATGTATACGGAGAAGATTATTCGGAACATATATAATTTTGCGTCAGAAACTACAAATATACTTAAAATATACTATTTTTTTCAATTTTTGTTTCTTCTAAATAATCAAAATCTCTAATGTCGATGTTGTTAGAAAATGAATTTTTTTTGAAGCGAAATTTGAATGAAAGCGAGTAATTTAAAAAATTGTAGAATGTACCTGCAGATCTGTGATTTTTGTTGATTGATTTTGTAGTATTTGTTGAATAGATGAATGAGATTTAGAATCTGAATCGAAAAAAATTGTTTTCGATTTTGATTTGAATTAGATTTAAAAATAATGAATCTAAGAAAAATATGGTAAGATCGAGTTGAGTGACGGAGCTGTGATGAAGGAGCTGGTAGCGAGAAGCTGTGAGTGATGGAGTTGTGAGCTGTGAGTCTGAGAGATTTAGGTGCGAGGTAGCAGCTCTGAGCTGTGAGCGACGGCTAAAAGAAATGCGAGGAAGAAGAAGACGAGCTGAGGGAAAACAAGTCAGGGCATGCGTGTAATTTTTTATAAAAGTTGGGTACGCGTGTAATATTTGACAAAAGGTGGATATTTTGTTGAAAACCTTAGCTAAAAAACGGATATTTTTGTAAAAATCCCTAATTTGTTTTCCATTATGGATTTATTAAAGAATATCGTCATCTATTTCGTTTATTTCAACATCATAAGCGCATTAGATTAATTTAGCAATAGCCCTAGCCCAAGCCCAAGCCCTATATTAAGACTTTTTTTATTAAATTTTTTTGAGATTTTTTTTATGAACTATACTGGTGTGATTAAGAACAGTTTCTTACCGACTGATCCAATTATTTTCTACAGTCTAAAAACATTCACCAACTATATTCTACATCTACAAATTGGCAAGATTTAGGTAAGTAATAGGGTGTGTAGGTTAGTTGCAATTTTTACTAGGACATTGTTAACAGTCTATTTAAAAATTATAATTTAATTAGTATAAATAATGTTATCAAATGAAATAATTTTTTTTTTAAGTCGTGTAATTGATATTTTCATTTATAATAATTATGGAGATTTTGAACATGAATCCACACACCACCATCCATCAATAGTTATATGGTTTGTGTTAAAAATATAGGTATTATTCATGTTGTTCACGATTCATTATATAGTCTCCATTGAATTAGAATATTGCTTTTTATGTAGCACATTCCTCATTTTATTTATTTATTTATTTTACCGTCAACTTAAAAACTTATAGTGGTGTTATACTGCGTCTATACAACACTTTTTTTTTCTTCTTCATATAACTGCTATAAGGATCTTGATTAATTCATTTTTCAAGTTAAATAGACATATAAAAGAAGCATAACTCTCCAAAACATATATTTTTTTGTATGTATAAAACTCAAAACATTATTTAAAAGAATTTAAACTTTTTACCACTTCAACCAACAAATGTTGATTATATATATATATATATATATATATATATAGGCTTAATTGGACTACAAATTAGATAATATGAGAATTTGTGTTTTGATATCTTATTATAAAAATGGTAAGTGGATATGAATGTTTTATACAAATATGGTTTCTTTTTATTCTTCTCGGTTGGATGCCCCTGCAAGCTTGGTCCTTTCCAAGTTAAAAACCAAACTTCAGCCAGGTAGCAATAGGGCGCACATCGTCTTCATGCCCGATTTCGGGCATCTGCTTTTGATCTAGTATTGGTTACAATTTTGAGCTCTTCTGGCCAATTAATGGCCATTAAAATAGTTTGTCGGAATTTATGTGGTTATCGAATATATAAGATTTTTTTTATTATTATTATTATTATTATTTTTTATGCATAAGGAATTCATGGAGGTGCAAGACCAAACTTTGTGTGCGCTACTTGACTGATATCAACCATACCCTTAATAATCCTTTTTTTTTTTTTTGCAAATAAAAATATCATTAAGAAAAACCAAAGCTTTACAAGAAGCTTGTGGAGAGCCATGAAAACAGATGACCATGAATGTCATCAAACTTACTCTTACTACAAACTAACAGATGTAAGAGTAAAGATTATGACAAACCAAAAAACAACTAACACCTCCATAAAGCAAAAAGAGACTAGGGAGGATTTATGACAAAAGAGATTAGTGTTCAATCAAGTTTATGAGACTTGCTCAGCAAGCATGGCCAAGCTCTCAGCTTGAGTTCCAGTGACAGAAAGAGGAGGTTGGCTATTTGCAGGAGGCATGTTGGCTTTACGAGCTTGGTCTTTAAGCTTGAAATGCTTAATTCTTCTGCTCTTTGTGTGGCCCAACTGCTTTGCTTCAACTTTGTTTAAGGCATCAGTACCCTTACCGAAAAAGAGCTTCCTTGGTTAATAATGGAAGATGGGAAGAAATTTCAGGTTTAGCTCTTTTTTTTCTTGGGCTTTTAGTGGGGAGTTCATGACTGGCTAGAGTTGGAATTTCCAAATAAAGGGAAGTTGGATTAGCCTTAGAGATGATTTGAGACAGAATAATAGGCTCTCCAAGCCTAAGGAGTCCAGCAAAGGAGAGGCCAACTTCTAGTGGAGCCTTCCCTTTACCCATTGCAGCATTTTCTTTCTCTGAAGCTAGTTTGGTTATTCCAATATGTAAGCTAGCAGTGCATGATGGTTTTGTCTGTTCAAGACTGAGGTTCGCTAGTTGTGTGACTGTCAAGTCAAAAGTAGGTAAGGCGTCGCCAACTTCGTCACCTACTGAGGTAGGTGAATTTGGGAGAGCGAACCTGGCAAGGACTGGTATGGTGAGCGAGTTGGAGCGGTGTGAGAAAGCAAAACCAAGGCAAAGGCTCTTTGATTGAGTTAGGTTTTTTGAAACTTAATCCCTGACAACTCGTCCCAGTATTGGTTTAAGGAGAAACTAGATTTCCTTTTCAGCATTGCCCTTATCCAAGGTCTATAGCCGAGTTGGTCATTAACTCTGGCAAGTATTTCATCGGGAGTCTTAAAACTCTTGCATGAAGAGGTGGCGTGACCAAAACGGCCCAAAGGTAGTAGATGAGGGGAAGACGCTTAAACTAGAATTGAACCCAGTTTTTCTTGCCCATTCTAGAGTTCATAAATCCTTGTGGAAGAGGTTGATTCAGATTCAAAGCAACTCGGATCCTCATAACCGGTTCCCATTCATTATTAGTGTATATAAGATCTTCTGCTTGGATTAAGCCAGTAAAAATCTTAGTAGCAATATTTGTAGCATTTGTCTTAGTGAGTTGAGCTAAAGGAAGCCCATGAACTTGCACCCAAATGTTCTCTGAAGTAAAGTCAATTTCTTTAAGGGTAAAGAGTGGATTCCACTCTTTTAGAACAAATATGCATTTTTGTATTGTCTAGGGAGTACCATCCAACACACGAGATTTTTCTTCCTCAGAAGCAAATTTGATTAAAAAAGTATCAAAGAGGTGGAGTTCATTTACTAGGAAAGGAACCGCAAAGGACCAAACCTGGTTCAGGATAAGTTGGAGAGGGTTGGCAATGTACTTTTAATCAATGTACATCTTTCCAACTAGTTGATAACAATCTGCTGGAAGTTCTTATTCTTTTGCATCTTCTAATTCCAGCGAACAAATTTGGTTACTGAGTTATGAAATCTCAGTAAGAGTTTTTAGGTCTGGGATGGGGTTGGTAGCGGAAGGCTTGGAAGATGATGATGCTGACATGTTGAGTGAGGAGTAGTGGGAAGAGGAAGAGTGGTTGTTCTAAAAAATGAGACTGAAATATAAACATACAAAAAACTTGTTGAGTACAACAATCCTTTCACTACTAGCAATCACCTTTATCAGAGAGATATTTATACATATACGGAACACTGTATATTAAATAGGAGTGATAAGTGGAACTGCTCTCTCTCTCTCTCTTTTTTTCTCTCCAACTTTCATCTTCCTTTTTTTTGCTTTCAAACTTTTATCTTCTTCATTGTAGATACGGTCTTGAATGGCCAAAAAACCTCCACTCCACATCATTATCTTACTTTTCTCTATAGATCTAAAGTTATATTCTTTATATTATTTACAGTTTTTTTATGTCTTTTGGTAGTAGTCATGAATAAGTTTTTAGCAGGAGTTTATTTCTTCTTTTGGTACTTGAGATCTAAATCGGAGCCGGATTTCTAGAGTTGTTAGAGCGACTTACTCGATTGCCAAGAAACTCTCAGTCAACAAACATTTTCTATTTTAAGGTCGTAGCTGAGTTTGCCACATACTTGCAGACAGCTCAGGAATTTTATTTCGATCTACCCGGTAGACAAGTTATTCAAGGCAAATCTATGTTTTACATCTAAAAAGCACAGACACGGACACGAGACACGGATACTATACTACACGGACATAGTGATGCGGAGATTTTTAAAATTTAAGGACACGGGCGGGACACGTTTATATATATATATATATATATATAAATGAAACTAGTGTGATAAAAACATAAACTCCATGAAAATTAAACACTTATTATAATCATTTAATTAATTATCCATCATTATCATACATAAGTTAAACATAAAAAGTCTCCAATATGCATAACTTATACAAAAAATGGAACTAAAAAGTGTCCCCTGTGTCCTAAAAGTGTCCTGCTGTATCCTATATGTGTCCCAGCCGTGTCCTAAAAATAAAAAATAATAAAATAATAGAACACGTGTCCAGCTGTGCCGGATACATGTCAGGTACGTATCGGTATCCAAAAAGTGTCCGACATTGATACACTACCCTATTTGAAGTGTCAGTGCTTCATAGTTTTGCATTGATTTTCAGTTTCTACTTTGTCATCTTTTTAGACATTTTAGTGGTTCTTCCACCAGTTTTGGTGGATGTTGTGGGTTTGTAATTTATCTGATTTCAATTGTTGACCTTCGAGTATTTAGTTATAAGTTTACAGAAAGTTGTAGTGATTATGTGTCTATATTTCTTTTTATAATGACCTTTTTATTTCAGTAATGACATATTTTATAACTTTGACAAAAAAAACACTGTATATTGTGGCCCACTCCACACCAAAATTTATTTCTTTTAAATTCTCATTTTATCCCATGGCTCTTTTATTTTTAAATTTTTTTTAATAATTAATTAAAATGATAAAATATAAAAATATAAAAGTAACTAGATAAATTCGTTTTTCCATAATTTAAATACATATATATAGTTTGTAACTAATTTATTTGTTATTATTGTAATGATAAAAATAAATCATCAATATTTTTATAAAATATTGCAACCAGCGACACATTGTTGATGTGGCTGGTTGCGACACCAATCATTTAGATATATATATATATTTCTTTCACCAGACTAATTTTAAAAATTTTGTAAATAGATGAATATAATTTTTTTATTTTATATTTAGTAATTATAAAATCTCTTATTATTTCAAAATTTAAGTTGATGAAGAGATAAAACTATTTCAACACCTATATTTTCTATAAACAAAATTTAAATTTAAAATTTCATTTAAAAAAATTTAAACTCTATGCCACTTTCATACGAGAAATGGTATCATCACACATTATTTTTCACGTGGTGAATATTGTACAAATACGATACAGCACACAATAAGCACTTGAATTTTTCTTTAGTTTAAGTGGAAAAGTGGGCAACAAAATTATAATTAGCTGGAGCACTACCGGAAAACACCCCACCCACTATTTAGGGCTTTGCGACCACATAAAACTCCCATTTCCACATTCACATTTTACAAACAATGCATATTTAAATGGCCCACTCATCCCAACTTTCCATTTGAAAGCAATTGTTCATACACTTGTGATTCACAGATATTTATATAAATTATTATCATCAATTTAAGCTTCTCACTAGGCCGGAATGGACTAGATATTTATGTATATATCTACCATATATATATAAATGTTCTTCGAGGTTTCAACAAATTATAATAATCTTGTTGTTCAAAAAAAAAAAAAACAAACAAATTATAATAATCTTCAGTACTGGACCTCATTAACATATAGTCGTTGAGATATGACCCCTCACTTCATTCCACTCCCTTGATAAGATCATCGCTTTTATTTCTCTGTTTCGATACATTGCGTACATTTGATACTGTTGACAACTCTAACTTCTCACCCCACACCTCCCTGTCTCAAGCTCTGGTTCATGGCTTCTCTGCTGTTGCTTTTCTATACACCCAGAAACACTTTGCCATCTGCACCTGCTGCTGCTGTCTCTGAAGGTTTCTTGCGGAGATACACCCTCAAAAAGTCTAAATCTTTTCTTATTTCAAGCAAACCCTTCTCACCAAACTCTCGACCTCGTGTCAAATGCGTTTCGAGTTTAACTACTCCAAAAATTGATGAAACCCAAGTTTACCAAGAAGATGAGAGGCCTTCGAGTGAAATTTGGGAGGAAATCCATGGCTGCAAGGACTGGGAAGGACTATTAGACCCCATGAACTCTCATCTTCGTACAGAAATCATTCGCTATGGAGAATTCGCTCAAGCCTGCTACGATTCTTTCGATTTTGATCCTCACTCGAAGTATTGCGGCACATGCAAGTATCAAGGAGCTACATTTTTCGACAAGTTGGATATGCACAGCCGTGGTTATCAAATAAGCAGGTATTTGTACGCGACATCAAATATTAACCTTCCAAATTTCTTCCAAAAATCTAAGTTAACCAGTGTCTGGAGTATGCATGCGAATTGGATGGGGTACGTTGCTGTCACTACCGATGAAGAGGAGATCAGACGGCTAGGCCGCCGCGATATAGTAATAGCATGGAGAGGCACAGTCACTTATCTTGAATGGATATATGATCTTAAAGACATCCTCTGCTCAGCCAATTTCACTAACGATCCATCTATCAAGATCGAATCAGGATTTTATGATTTGTACACCAAGAAAGAAAATTCTTGCAAATATTGCTCATTTTCAGCTCGTGAGCAAGTTTTAGCTGAGATTAAGAGGCTTCTTGATTATTACAGAGGTGAAGAGATCAGTATTACAATCACGGGTCATAGTCTAGGGGCTTCTTTGGCTATATTAAGTGCTTATGATATTGCAGAGATGAAGCTGAATTACATGGATGATGGAACTAAAATTCCCATCACAGCCTTCTCTTTCTCAGGCCCTAGAGTAGGAAACCTCAAGTTCAAAGAAAGATGCGATGAGCTTGGAGTTAAAGTACTAAGAGTCACTAATGTTCACGACAAGGTACCAACAGTGCCAGGAATTTTTACTAATGAGAATTTCCAGTTTCAGAAATACATAGAGGATAAGATGTCATTTCCTTGGAGCTATGCACATGTTGGAGTGGAACTTGCATTGGATCACACTCACAGTCCATTTCTAAAGCCAACTAATGATCTTAGTTGTGCACATAACCTTGAAGTCCTTTTACATTTAGTGGACGGATACCATGGCAAGGGAAGGCGATTCTTTCTAGCAACCAAGAGAGATATTGCCCTTGTCAACAAAAGCTGTGACTTCTTGAGAAGTGAATATGGTGTGCCACCGCACTGGCGGCAAGATGAGAATAAAGGAATGGTGAGGAATAGTGAAGGGAGGTGGGTGGTGCCGGAGCGACCAAGATTGGAAGCACATCCGGCAGACACGGCCCACCACCTTGAACAAGTACTAAAGAATAATATAGCTAACAGTAGCTAGTACCTACCCTGATCAGCAGGTTCTGGTGACCACTGTATACATAAATAAATTTTGGGTGACTTTTTTTCTTATTGTTGTTGTCATATATCTATATCCGAATTGTGCTATAAGCTTGATTTAGCTTCTGGTACTATAATTGGAGAGCCATACTGTTTGCACTTTGTAAAGAATTTTTCTTTTTTTGAGAGAAACTTAAACTATGCATGATTAGGGGAAAGTAAGGGGAAGATAATAGAAAATAGAATTATTGGCCAAAAAAGATAATAGAAGATAGAATAAATTTTTATCCTATTTGGCTATCCCTAAAAATTTTTAGATGGTGAAGAAAATTGTAAGGGAATTGTTCTCTCATTCCCCTTTTGTAATATAAAAATCGTTACATTTCAAATTGGGTGTAAAAAATTTCAATTTCTAAAATAATATGTTGTAATTAAAAATTTTATTTTCTTTAAAACATTTCTCTTTTTTCATTTATTGATTATTGTAATCAAACACAATAAAATCTATAGTATTTTTTCTCTTTTCTTATATTTCCTTTAAAAAACTTTCTTTTACGGTAAATTTTATAATAATTTTAGCATTTGATGATTTAAAAAGTCAAGTCAATAATATTAAATTATCTAAAATTGACCTGAAATTATCTAAAATTAACCTATATACTATTAGATTTTTATTTTTATCATTTTAATTAAATCTTAAATTTTTATTAATTTAACTTTCTAATTCATTAAAAATCATAACTACTACCTTTTAAAAAAAAGTTCATAATTACTATATAACGTTTAGTGATGAAAATGTTACCTCTTTTTTCAGCTAGTGTAATAATTTTTCTTTTTGTTTTTATTTATTGGGCCAACTCATTGATAATATACTTTTTTCTTTTTTTTCATGAGGGTGGAGGGGGGACGGGGGAATCGAACCTCCCCCTCTTCATTATGCCAGTCCTGTAGACGGGATGGCTTGCCATCCCTCCCTAGGCGGGCCGGCTCATTGATAATATACTTGATTTGGATTAATTGTGCACTTGTGATTAGGGCTGTGCACGGGTCGGAGAAATCCGGAGAATGTAAATTCTCCGGACCTGACCCGAATGTCGGAGATTTCAAAAATTCAATCTCCGGACCCGGACCCGAAAATTTAAATCTCCGCTCCGAATTGCTCCAAAATTTCGGAGCAATTCGGGACGGAGATTCGGAGCAAATGGAGAATACAAATCGGTCCGGAGCAAAACCAAAATTTAGAGATTAAATAATTTTTCATCATCTAAAAATTCATACTTAAACCAATAAAACTTCTGAAACCTATCATAAAACCACATCACACATCTAATATGAAATAAAAAAATTAATATGAAGTTTAAAACTAATATGAAAATGAAACTATCATAAAACTCACAAGTCATAACATTAACATTCCAATTTCAATCCATGAAATCTTGATTATATAAGTAAAATTAGTATATATGATAATACTAATTTGCTTTCTACTAATATTAAATTATAATACTTTTATAATTTAAAATGCATTTATTTAATACTAAACTAGTATATATGATAATGCTAATTTGCTTTCTACTAATATTAAATTACTTCATAATATTAAAATTATTTAAAGTATTTACTTAATTTTATACTAAGTATTAACCATATGATTACTACAACTTTACTAGCTATACTATTAGATTATTAATTATTGGATATTAGTTAAAACTCAAATGCATACTTGTATAAAATTAAGTAAATACTTTAAATAATTTTAATATTATGAAGTAATTTAATATTAGTAGAAAGCAAATTAGTATTATCATATATACTAATTTTACTTTTATAATCAAGATTTCATGAATTGAAATTGGAATGTTAATGTTATGACTTGTGAGTTTTATGATAGTTTCATTTTCATATTAGTTTTAAACTTCATATTAATTTTTTTTATTTCATATTAGATGTGCGATGTGGTTTTATGATAGGTTTTAGAAGATTTATTGGTTTAAGTATGAATTTTTAGATGATGAATAATTATTTAATCTCCGAATTTTGGTTTTGCCCTGAACCGATTTGTATTCTCCATTTGCTCCGAATCTCCGTCCCGAATTGCTCCGAAATTTAGGAGCAATTCGGAGCGGAGATTTAAATTTTCGGATCCTGGTCCGGAGATTGAATTTTTGAAATCTCCGACATTCGGATCGGCTCCGGAGAATTTGCATTCTCCGGATTTCTTCGACCCTTGCACAGCCCTACCCGCGACAGTCGCGGGTAGCTAGCAGACAAAAATTATGGGGGCCAAATGACGATTTTGGCCCCCTTTTTTATTTGTTTTTTGATTTTTTTTGAAATTCAATTAATTTTTTTAATCTAAAATCTAATTACACACGGGTGAACCCGTCGTGTAAGGATTTAAACATCCGTAATCTATACATTTTTTTTAAAAAAAAATTTAAAACCTAAATTGCACACGGGTGAACCCGTTGTACAAGAATTTAAATACCTGTAGTCTGTAAAATTTTTTTTTTTGAATCTAAAACCTAATTGCACACGGATAAACTCATTGTGTAAAAATTTAAACACCCATAGTTTGTAAAATTTTTTTTTAATAATGAAATGAAAAAAAATAAAACAAAGGGGGGCAAAATGGTCTTTGCCCCCCTCCAGCGACACACTATTCCTGTCGCTGTTAGCGACAGGAATCATTTTCCATTGGATAAAGCTCCCTGTCGCGAGTCGCGACAGGAAGCAGTAAATCGCGGGGGGTCATTTCCTAAAATGACCCCCCCCCCCCTCGCGACAGGAAGCAGTAAATCGCGGGGGGTCATTTCCTAAAATGACCCCCCCCTCCCCAATTGACAGCCCCCCGTATCGGGGGGTAAAACAGGAAAGTTAAAATTTTTTTTGAATTTTTCAGAGACCTAACACATAATTTTTTAGGAACTTAATGTGACATTCGTCGCGACGCGTATCATTGTCCTTTTCCGTTTTAATTATGTGTCTTTATTGTTGGCATTTTGTCATTGACCTTAGCTTTACTTGCTGATTGTGCATCATCACATGAACAAGCCGTCCCTTGTCTCAGTGTCTGCCTCACATATCTTCATGCTTTGCAAGTCCATTGCACTAAAAGAAGCCAAGATTGCCTTAGCCTAAACTTAGACAACCAAACTATCACAATGGACGCCATAGAGCACAGAGTTATCCCACTGAATGGCATAAACATGCATATCGCCGAGATGGGTCCAGTGGATGGACCTGTAATTCTCTTTATTCATGGATTCCCTGAATTATGGTACTCCTGGCGCCACCAAATTGTAGCTATGGCTTCTCTTGGCTACCGCACCGTTGCACCAGATCTGCGAGGCTTTGGTGACTCCGATGCACCTGCTGATCAGCGGAGCTACACGGTCTTCCACCACGTTGGCGATCTTATTGGGATTCTTGATGCCGTGGCTCCTCACCAGAAGGTTTTTGTTGTGGGTCATGACTGGGGTGCATATATGGCTTGGTTCTTGTGTCTGTTTCGGCCGGACAAGGTTAAAGCTCTGGTGAATCTTACTGTGCAGTTTCATCCTAGGAATCCTCAGAGGAAACTTCTTGAGATGTTAAGAGCGGTTTATGGGGATGATTATTACATGTGCAGAATTCAGGTTTGCTCAAGAATTAATTATATGGATAATCTTGTTTATTTTCTGGATTAGTCACTATTGATCAATATTTTATTCGAAAGTTCTACAGTTCTTGTTCCAGTTTCTAAAGTATCATCAGAATTTTCTGACCATCCATTTTAGGTGCTTAGGAACAGGGCTTAGGTTTATTTGTTCGTTGACCCAAATAGAAATGTGAAAATTCAACATAGAAATAGAAATGTGAATCCCGTCTAAATCTAAATTTTGAGCCAAAGTGATCACTCGACCGACATGTTTTTGAGACTTCTGCTTGAAGCTTATTTGTTCACGAAAGCTTAAATATATATATATTTGGTTTGAGTCATGGATTGTTTTATGTTATGGTAATTACTAACTGGGTATCAACTGTTTGGTACGTTGGAGTTGTATTGATAGATTAATTAGCTGTTTTATAGGAAGTTGGCGATATAGAAGCTGAGTTTGCAGAGCTTGGTACTGAAAGAGTTATGAAAGAATTCCTGACCTACCGCTATCCAGGTCCTCTTTTCTTACCCAAAGGTAAAACATTTAACCGTCCACCAGACAATCCACTTGTGTTGCCCTCTTGGTTGTCTGAGGAAGATGTACAGTACTATGTTGGCAAATTTGAGAAGAAAGGCTTCACTGGAGGACTCAACCTCTACCGGATGTTAGACCTGTATGTTCCCCATCCAAAAAGCTATCTAATGTAAACACGATTTCGAGTTTTTGTTCTTATTTCTCTCCTTTCATATTGCAGAAACTGGGAGCTCATTGCGCCTTGGACTGGAGCTCAAGTAACAGTACCTACCAAGTTTATTGTGGGTGACCAGGACCTCACATATAATTCTCTTGATGCCAAGGCCTATATACATCAAGGTGGGTTCAAGAAAGACGTGCCATTTTTGGAGGAAGTAGTTGTAATGGAAGGAGTTGCTCACTTCCTCAATCAAGAGAAGCCTGAGGAGATCAACAAACATATTCATGATTTCTTTCAGAGGTTCTGATTTGCTGTATCTCAGTCTCATTGCTCTGCGTACTGAAATACGGAATCTTTCAGAAGTTCTGATCTGCTGTATCCCAGTCTCGTTGCTCTGAGTACTGAAACAAGGAAGGTGCTGTGCTCTAGAAATGTTTGATTGTAGTTACTTTAGTAATAAGAGAGTAGCATTGGACTACTGCAAACCATTTTTTTTTTTTTTTTTTGTCTTCCATTAACTGGGGATACGGTCCCGAACTTAAGACCCCATGTGTAAGACATATTTTGACAAAAAAATTCACACCCAAGTTCCTTAGCTTTGGGTCTGCTATTCCAATCGTGATTTTTCACTTCTAGAATGAAAGGTTGGCCGGTTGTTGGCGAGAAGGGATTCGAACCGGATACCATGGTTTGTAGCCACGTGCTTTTTCTTATTTGATTTATCATTCCTTATAGAATTTAATTTGGGAAGTCCATAGGAATTAATTAATATTAGTAATGAAAGATATTTATTTCAATGCATGTACCTATTAAAATGAAAATCGCATTAACAAATAAAGAAACTACATATGAAAGGAAACTTATGTAGTTTCTTTAAACTAACCGCATTTTTGAGATATTTTATTTTTTACTTTAATGAATTATTCTAAATCTATATAACAGTGGAGACGAGATTGACTTATAATATCTTATTTACTTTTCATTTTGCTTTAGGAATTAGAAATTTTTTTTAGAAATATTCAAGTCAAATAAACTACTCATAAAATGAATAAAATAAAATAAAAATGCTTAAATGTATGTATTTATTTTTACCATTTTTTTTATTAACATCTTTGTTTCCATATAAAAAAATTTTCATCTCTTACTTAATTTCAATATTTTTTTTTTTTTTTTTTGACACTGGGAGGGGGGGAGGGGGGATTCGAACCCCTCCCCTAGGATACCTCCCCCGTGGATGGGAACCATCCCATCCCTAGGCGGGGAGGCACTTAATTTCAATATTTAACCTAGAATATCCATAACGAATTTCAAGCGTGACAGGCTACTGCAAACCATTTCGTGTGACTTTTGTGCTTGAACTTCCTAGCACTGTAGGCGTGGTCGCTAGTTGTTTTACTTTTGTGTCCCTTCACTTATCAGATGCACATCCACAGTCCCGGGCCTGTTTCTGTAAAGGAA
>CATIWK010030751.1:0-22988 GCA_949634005.1 Mallotus japonicus | reverse complement strand
GGGGGTGGAGCTGATCTTAGAATTAGCCACCGCCCCCTTCTCAGTTTCGTTTTCTTTTTGCTATTTACGATTTAGATATGTTTTTTCATAATGATATATCAGTATTTATGCTTGTATTTTTTTTTTGGATTATTACATTGTTTGTGCAGCAGATATTCTAGAATTGCTACAATTTTGTGAACCTGGAACATGAACTCCATCATTTTAAAGATGAATGATTGTAGAAACTCTTCTTTCATGTCGATTCAGCCGACATCAACTCTGTTCAAGTCAAAATTTCATTGTCTTTATTTTGTGAAATGGAAGAATATAATTAGTTGGTCAATTTTCAAAAGGACTCAAAAATTATGTTTAGTTGAAGGAACAAAAAGTTTGGTCAAGGTTGATCATGGATGCTTCTCCAAACTAGATCTGCCATAATAGGAGGGTTTCTCTTCCTTGGTTGAGAAACAACAATATTAAGCTTAAATACTTGTCTTTGTATTATGAGCCTGTTTATTAGATTTTGTCCCATGATTTTCCATTTGGACATTCTTATTGTAATATTTGTCTTCTTTTTAATGAAGTTTTGATCTCAATTGTTCAAAAAATAAAAATAAAATAAGTGGTATTAGAAGTGATTTCTATTCAGAAAGAAGAGAAAATATAAAAAGAGGGAGAATTTTTTTTTAATGTGTTTCAATCTTAGTAATTTAGTATTTTAATTTTTTTGATGACAAATTGGTATATAAATCCATAAATAAAATATAATTTGATACATTTAGGAAGTCAGTTTCAAATAACAGATTAATCAACATTTAATTTTTTAAATTAATTTAAATAATATAATCTAAATACCTAATTTTACATTATAATATAAAAATTATTTTTATTTTTATTTTTATTTTATTATATGATGATATAATTTTTAGTCAATGATTTAAAATAATTTAAAATATAATTCAAGAATAAATACGACTTATTATATAAATTTTTGTCAATTATCTTAATTTTTTTGCTTATTTAATATTCTAATTAAATTAAACGGATTTTATAACAATCCAAATTAAAGGTGGGTTGAAGGTTGGGGGTTCAATACCCCCCTCCCCCCCCTCAACCTCCCCACTTTGGTCAAAAAAAAAAAAAATTAAATTGAAGTATTAGTTTAAAATTTAAAAGTAACCTACTAAATACATCAAATTATACTTTATTTACAAATTCACATACTCATTTATCGTAAGAAAAAAAATTAAAATATTATACTATCAAATTCGGAAAAATTCGGACACCAATAATATAATTTTCCTTCCTTAGTTGCTGATGAGCAAATTTTAGTGGAGATTACCTCCATGAAAGGACACATACCCATTGCACAAACACAAGTGCCTCTCCAATTATTATTTGTTAGATAAAGTATCCCATAATGAAAGTACTTGATAGCTATGTTTCATGCATACTTTAATTAGTAGGTATTTTTTCTGTATTGTATTTTTTTTTTGTATTTGTAGTATTTAGATATTTTAATTAAAAGTCATTTTTCTATATTTGTGTTCCCATTTTTCATATTTCTGTATTTGTATATGTGCAATCTAACTTTAATAGTATAATTTTTTTTTAAAAAAAATATCATTCTTTTAACTTAAAAAGCTTAAATTGTTGAGTTAGATCGTTCTAAAATTGTATTTCATTTTTTTTTTATGTATTTGTTTTATTTTGTGTTTGAAAGAGTATTTGTTTTATATTTCATTAATCTTATCATTGTGGTATAATTCATGTAAAATGATGATAATGAAGGAAAAAGAGTTCATATAAAAATACATAAAAAACCTTTAATGGTCTTATCTCATGGATAAATCTTTCACTTTGAAATTTATCCATTGGTTTAGATCAAATTTTTAGAAATTTATCCTTTAAATTAAGTATTTTTTTTATTAATAAGAATGTTATATAATCTAAATATGTAAATCATGTGAAAATAATTTTTATAAATTAACTATATCTAAAGATGTCTTTAAAGAGAAGTGATCATAATTACTTAACGAAGTCATAACTTTGTTAATTTAAAGAAAATATATTTCAAAAAATTATTTTTTATTTTTTTATATTTTTTAATCATAATTAACATTTATAAATTCATGAACTTGTCATATTTTTAACGTATAAGATCTAAATGAAATAATTTAATCGTTGTTCTTTATTAATTAAAAAAATGGGATATTTGTATGTTGATATTTTTGAGGGCATAATACATCCATAGTTCCTTCCTTACTTATATTTGTCACTTTTTGTTAATTTGATATCTCAATTTATAGTTTTATCATTTTAATATCTAAACTTGTTAAAAATACAATTTTGAAACCTCTATCAGCACACAACACGTGTCACATCTTAAGAATTTGATTGATAAAAAATTACAAATAGAGGTATCAAATTGATAAAAAATGACAAGTAAATGGAGTGATAAATGTATTAAATCATCAGATTAATGTATATTAATATATTTTAGATAAATTTAAATGTTGAAATGATAAAACTATAAATTAAAATATCATAATGCAAAGTATAATGGATCGCAAATATATTATGCGTTTTTTTTTTTAGTGCTTTACTTTTGCGGACTAGGACACGTGTTCATTTGGGCTATACGAACAATTGATAGTTTCGGTCAAAAAACAAAATGATCGCATAAACAGATTCCCGTTTCTTTTTGATGCTGCCTGAGTATGTGAAATAGAAGGGAAGAATCTAACGAAGGGTGATATGATCCCAAAATTTTTTTTTCCTCCGCTTTACCCCTTCTAATGGGATTTTATTTTCTTTTTTAATTCACTAAAGTCTAACAATTGACATATGTGAACTATTTAAATATAATAAAAAGTACAAAAAAAAATCCTTTATGGTTAATATTAGGGGATATAATCGAGTCGAGTTAATGCACTGGTAAGTTCGAGCTCAACTCGGTTTTTAAACTTTTTTACTTTTATTATTTTGGTATTCGAACAATTTTTTTATAACTAGATTTTTTACCTAAAAAAATTCTAAAATTATGTCTCTAAAAAATTTTACAGGTTAAAGTATTTATATGTTTTATTTTAAACAGTAAATTAACTTAAATGTTCTTTTTTTTATATTAGATTCATTTTTATTTTTTAATTTAAAAATTTATTTTTCACTTATATATATTAAATTTAAAAGAAAAAATATTAAATATTATTAAAATAAAATAAAATAATTAAACTATCATTATTAAAAAAGAAAAATAAAATAATATATTAAACTAATTTTTAAATTTACCTGAAAGATACAAGTAAAATTTTATTTATTAAAATTAAAAAATAAAATAAAATAATTTTTAATGAATAAAAAAATAATTTCAATCACTATAATTAATAAAATAAAAAATAAAAAATTTAATTTTTCAATTTAATATGATAATTAAAAAATAATTAGGAAAACAAAGAAAATAAATTTTAATTATAAAAGAAGGGTATTTAAATTAAATTATTATTTAAAATGCAACACATAAGTATTTTAACATGTAAAACTTGTTAGAGACACTATTTTAAAATTTTTGGTAGGTTCAGATATCTAATTGTAAAAAAAAATGTTTATAACCTAAAATAGAAAAAGTGAAAAAGGTTAGACACCATTTTTGTATTTATCCCTAAAAAGTATAAAAACATACTTCATGGTTAATATTTGGAGTGTGATTGAGCCGAGTTAAGGCGATACGCTGCCAAGTTCGAACTTGACTTGACTTTTAAATTCAAAGTTCAAACTTGAATCGAACTCAATCGAGCTTTTTTTTTTTTTTTTGTAGTTCAAGTTCAACTTAATTAAATAATACACTGCCAAATTTGAGGTCAACTCGACTTTTAAATTTAAAGTTTGAATTCGATCGGATTTTTTTTTTGAAGCTTAAGCGCAACTTAATTAAATAATTCATATACTCGAGCTTAACTCAGCTCGATTCGATAAATTATATAAAATTTTTAAATTTTTAAAAATATATATTTTAAAATATTCAAACTCAACTCGGGTTTGAACTTGGACTCAAACTTGACTAGGTTCGATAAGATATATTTAAAATTATATTAAAATAAAAGGGTAAAATGATAATATATACAAGCTCGAATAGACTCGATTAAGCTCATGAGCCTATCGAGTCATATATTTAGGAGTTTGAGTATGACTCAATAGTCTACTCGAATAGTTCGAGCTCGAGTTCCAGCTCCACTCGACAATAATAGTATCGATTTCTAATTTTTTTTGAATCAATTCCGAGTAGTTCGTAAGTCTGCTTGATTCAGTTACACCACTAATGGTTATACTTATTTTTCCATTTTTTGACTTTTTTTAATTATTTTAAAATTTATAATTTTTATTACATTGGATGCTAGTATCTAATCAACTATTATCTTTAATTTTTATTATTTTTATAATATTAATTTAGTACGAATTTTAATAATTTTTAAATAATTTCTCATTCAGTTAATTATGTTGGCATCATATAATGAATTAAATTTGTATATATTTTAATTTTATAAAAAGAAATATATTTTTAAATAAATTTATAGTATATTTAAAAGTATCTTAGTTTGATAGTAAATTCTTTGATAAACAATTTTATTATCGAATTTTTGTAATATATTAACATTATATCATTAATAACTAATAATATTAATTAATAATGTATTAAAATGCAATATCATGAAAATTATAAATCCCAAAATAACACAAAAAAGAAAATTACAAACCAAAACATGAAAAAAAAACATAATTATGTGGTACTTTATGTACTTTTTGTATATTTTAATTTTTTGGGGGGTCATTTATGTATATATTGCAGTATCAGTGTTTCTCACATGCACAGAGAGAGTAAAGGAAAAGGCTTTAGCTGTGATTGTTGTGCTGCTGAAAGGTGCAAAAGGACAAGAACCCATTAAGTTCGGCCCTTTCTTTGTTTATATTTTACTTCTTTAGATCTTTTCAAAAAATAAAGGATAAATTATGAAGCCCCTGAACTTTAATACTTTATTCTATTGAGCCCCTAAATTTTTATTGTATTTTATTAAGCCCTCAATCTTTTATTTTCGTATAGATTAAGAACAAATTAGATTGAAGTAATGAAATTGTGCAACAATTCAGGTTCATTGTTGCTAAATATGCTGTTATGAAAGGTTTAGAGTTACGTTTTGTAAAAAATGAAAGAAAAAATGTGAGGTTAAGGTATAAGGAAAAATTTTCGTGGAGGTTATTTGCTTCAATTGATAATTTTAATGACACGTTCACTGTTAAAACTTACCACTGACATCATAATTGTGGTAGAGTAAATAGAATTTATTTCACAATTTCGTTACTTCTGCCTAATTTGTCCTTAATCTATATGAAAATAAAAGATTGAGGGTTTAATAAAACACAATAAAGATTTAGGGGCTCAATAAAATAAAGTGTCAAAGTTCAGGGCCTTTATAATAAATTTATCCAAAAATAAAAAACCCATTTTTTGTTTTCCTCAAACGCTCCTTTTCTTTTTCTAAAATTCTTTCTCTTTGAAACCCAAGAGAAAAAAAAAAAAAATCCTCAGCTTCCATTATTTTTTGTAAGATCTATCAAGGTACATGTACTTTCTTTATAATTTACAGTCTAAAGTTTGATTCTTTGTTATCTTTTTCTACATTTGTTGCTTGATATGCCATTTCTTGATTTTGTTTTTATAGAATTTTTTCTGTTTTGTTGTTAGGGTTTATCAGTTTTTCTTATTTTCTTGTTTTTTTTTTATTTTTTTATTTTTTTTTAGTGATGAAGGTAGCATCTTTCTTGAATTTTGAAATTGACCCAGATAATATTTTCCATGGGTGAACATGAGGATAGGGATGTTTCTGATTGTACTGTTATGGAATCATCTAAAGAGTCAGTAAGTGATCATGTAGCTGGTAAAGACGCTGAGAAAACCAAAGCTGTTGAGCAAGTTGCTAGTGAGGTTCAGGTTCAAGGTCAGGGTGTGACTACAAGGGCCTCCACTGAGGGTGTTATGGCTGAAGGTGGGTCTTGCAATGGAGAGGAAATAATGGCTGGGGTTATGGGTTCTGATATATATGTTGATGGTGTTTATATAAATTCAAGTCAGGAAGCAACTAGTAGTCAAGGTGGGTGTTCAGAAAAAGGCTTGAAAACTTTAGGGGATGGAGTAGGTGAGGCTAGTAATTCTGGTTCCAAGGCCTCTTTGGACACAGGGGTCAAGGCATTGACTTTGGGAACTGAAGGTGAGGTTGGAGGCTCTTCTGGATTGGCAGAATCTAAAGAAGAAGGGAAATTGGAGGAGGGTGGAACAGTAGTTGGGGAGGTTGGTGATGTTGGTAAGAGTGACATGGCTGATGATAGCACTTTGCTGGGATTTGGGGGAGGGGATGGCCCAGATGCGAGAGCTGGAAGTGCAGTTGAAGGTTCCACTAACAGGGAAATCCAAGTTGCGGCTGAGACAGTGGCAGTAGCTACAGGGGAAGAAAGGTTGGAGGGAGGGCTGGGGAAGGATGATGTAAATTCTCATGAAGTTAGGCTATCAGAGAGTGAAACACAGGATCAAAGATTTGAAAATGGTGTAGGTGTTTCCACACAAATTGTAGATTCTTCAGCAGGTGAAACCCAAGTTGTTATTGCTGCAGAGAAATCTGAATGGGCTGCGGTGGCTAAGGATCAAGCTACAGAAGCAAATGGCAGCAGGGGGCATGCACTTCAGGTGTCAGAGACACAAAAGGTTGGCGTTTTAGATGACGAGGTTTGGAAACCAGGAATTGAAACTACTGGGGCCACTTCTTCAACTGTTGCCGTAGATTCAACTGCAGATGCCCAAGTTGTTGGGGATGAATGTGCGTTGATGGCTGATAATGAAAATTTGAATCCCAAAGTTGAAGCAACTCGTGAAGGGACACATGATTGTGATGCTGTTAAGGGGGTTATACCCAGTTGCAAAAGAGATTCAGTTTCAACGGAAAAAGATGCCATTTCCTATGCAACTTTCAATTCTTTCGATGGGCAAACACAAGTTGCTGTTGATGGAAAAATTGCATCAATGAACAACGAAGAGATTGGAAGTCCAGACATTGAAGGTATGGACACTGATGCTTTTAATGAAAATTTTTGTTTTTCAGTGGAAGAACTGCAGGCAACGTTTGAGACAGCCAATGGAAGCACTGAAAATCACTATGATGAATTTGCAGATTTGCAATCTTCACAAAAGCCAGTAAGAGCTGAACAAGCTGGTATACAGAAACAGCAAGGTGAGCTTGATACCTTTAGTGAAAGTACTATAAACCATAGTAATATGTGTTTAGATTCAACAACTTCATGTCAGCCGGCTCAAGCAGTTGGTGACAAAGCTGCAGAAATGGATGACAAGGTTCATTCAGATCCTAATTATAAGGGTCCTGTTCACATGCAATTAGATGGGAGGTTACCTTCCTCAGGAGTTAGTCAGCATTCAAAACCTGAGGCAGACTACAAGGAATCGGAATCCCAAACCACTTTAATGAACCAGGATAAAATCTTGACTTCTGCTGCTGAGGTTTCACAACCTGCTGGAAAAAGAGAACAAGAGTTGAAGCTGGAAGACAAGAGTGCAGCTTGTGATCCTGCTGAGGGTGATTCAAATATGAGGGACCTGATGGATGGCCAAGAACACACTACTTATGTCGAAGAGCTTGGGGGGAAGGAGATGGAGATTTCAGAACAGCAGTCAGAGGCTGCAACAGGTTGTGCAAGCACAGAAACTGATTCCCAAGCAACAGGTGGAAGACAAACTGCTGCAGTGAACAATGACATGACTTTGGATTCCAATCCTGAACTTGCAGTCCCTGCCGAAAGAGATCAACATCTGAAGGTAGAAGACAGCTTGGATGAAAATGCAGGCCATGATGCATTTGATGTTGGATTAGATATGGGACAGGAAACACCAGTCCAAGAACTTGATGCAGATGACCAACATATTGACCTGCATGATGTGCAGGAAATTGAAGCCAAAGAGCAGGATACTGACTCTGAACAGCCAAAGACCACTGATGAAAAATCTGCTAAACGAGCAGCTCTAAGTTCTGGAAACACAGTAAAAGTACATCAAACTCGTTATCAGCTGCAACTGAATGATGAAGGTGAATTCAGTGTGTCTGATTTGGTCTGGGGCAAAGTGAGGAGCCATCCATGGTGGCCTGGTCAGATTTTTTATCCTTCAGATGCCTCTGAGAAGGCAATGAAGTATCATAAAAAGGACTGCTTTTTGGTAGCATATTTTGGGGATCGAACGTTTGCATGGAATGAAGCATCTCTGCTAAAACCCTTCCGGTCAAACTTCTCCCAGGTTGAGAAGCAGAGCAATTCAGAAACATTCCAAAATGCTGTTAGCTGTGCTTTGGAAGAAGTTTCAAGAAGGGTAGAGTTTGGACTGGCTTGCTCGTGCATTCCCAGGGACACTTATGATAAAATTAAATTTCAGGTGGTAGAAAATGCTGGAATCCGAGAAGAAGCAAGTGTTAGAGATATTGCAGACAAATCTTTCCATGCTGATTTGTTTGAACCTGGTAAATTAGTGGAGTATATGAAAGCATTAGCACAATCTCCTGCTGGTGAGGCTGATCGACTGGAGCTTGTCATTGCCGAGTCACAGTTGCTGTCATTTTATCGCTTGAAGGGTTATTCTCAGTTGCCTGAATTTCAATTATGTGGAGGATTGTTAGAGAATGCAGACACTTTACACTTTGAGGATGAAGCGACTGAGGATGCATCTCGTCTTTACAAGGATGATGGGCAAAGTTCATCTGGTCAGGAGATTCTACAGGCTCAAAGAAGCTCATACCACAAACGTAAACATAATTTGAAGGATGCTATCTATCCTAGGAAGAAGGAGAGAAGCTTGTCTGATTTAATGGGTGATTCATGGGATTCTGTAGACGATGAAATCGGTCCTGATGTGAAAGCTAACAATAAACTAGTTTCACCGTCTTCTGGGAAGAAGCGGAGGGGCTCTGATTCCTTTCCTGATGACTCAGCTATGGTGGATGGGAAAAAAAATATCTCCCTTGCAAAAGTGTCCACTCCAGTTACTCCTAAGTCTTCTTCCTTCAAGATTGGAGAATGCATTCGTAGAGTTGCGAGCCAGATGACTGGGTCTCCCTCTATACTGAAGTCTAATAGCCAGAAGCCAGACGGTGGCAGTGATGGACTTCTTGGTGATGGCTCTGATATTTTGATCCAGCATTCTGAGGATCCTGAGATGAGGAAAATGAATGTTCCAACAGAGTACTCGTCGTTAGATGAATTGCTGTCACAGCTTCATTTGGCAGCACGAGATCCCTTGAAAGGATATAGTTTCTTCACTGTAATCATTAGTTTTTTCTCGGATTTCCGGAATGCAGTAATTATGGAGAAGCATGATAGAGGAGGTGGTAAAAGGAGACAAGCATCCCATTCCATTGGTGGCTCTCCTGAAACTTTTGAATTTGAGGATATGAATGACACTTATTGGACTGACCGGGTTATTCAAAATGGTTCAGAGGAGCAACCACCACGCAAAAGTAGAAAACGGGATACTCAACTTGTGTCTGTTGAGCCTGATAAGCCCCTTAATAGGTCAAATTCTAGGAAGCGGTATTCTGATGGCAATGGTGGTGTTTCAGCAGAGAAACCAGTTGGTTATGTGGATGAGAATGCACCAGCAGAACTAGTAATGCATTTTCCTGTGGTAGATTCTATTCCTTCAGAAATGAGCCTCAATAAGATGTTCAAGCGTTTTGGACCTTTAAAAGAATATGAAACAGAAACAGATATGGATACCAACCGTGCCAGAGTTGTTTTCAAGAAGTGTTCTGATGCAGAAGCTGCTTATGGGAGTGCTCCCAAGTTCAACATTTTTGGTTCGACTCTTGTAAATTATCAGCTCAACTATACTGTATCTGTGCCGTTCAAAACTCAACAAGTGGCTACACTCACAGGAGAGGAAGATGAAACACTTTTTCTACAGTTTTGAAGAGGTTGATTTACTTTTAAAGTTTAGGTAATTGTTTTCACTTAACAATAGAACTTCAAACATACTTTGCTATATTTTCTTGATTTTGCCTCTACATGTTGGTTATTTGTAGCTCACAGCTCATTCTGGGCTAATAATAATATAAGGGTATCCTGGTGGATGAAACAAGTTCTGATTCTGCCAAAAAGTGCGACTTTGTTGAATTTGCATGTTCAGATTTGGCTCTTTAAGTGGTAATGGTTGTGTGTGCTAAAAGGGTAAAGGAAGTCTTGAAAAGCTAGAGACTAGAAAAGTGATTAGCAATACTTCGGAAGGGATGATTTGTGTATATGGGTATATGTGAATTTCTTTACTAGACATGTAATTTAGATGTAGCAGAAAATACCATTTAGATGCCTAAACTCTGTACCTGAAAGAGTTCAGTTCAAATTATTGCTGAAACATTTTCTATTGCATTTAAATGGATCTGATTTGCCTCGTCTTTCAGAAACATTTTCAATTAGATTAAGGCCATTGACCAGTTACTGCCCTAAGAATTGGGATTTAAAATTGAAAAATTTTGGAGATGGTTCCTAACCTTCTAGGTTCTGGATGTTTTGCGCTCATCAGGTTGCTCTGAAGCCTTGAATATGTATTGTGTTGTTCTTGGTGCATATTGCATGGCCAGATGCTTAGAAATTTTCTCTATATCTTGGGGTTGTAAGATTCAGCAGATGGACTATGAAACTATTATGTTTTTTTGAGAGACTTAACCATCACCTGTTTCTTTTCATTCATTTTATATCTGGGATTTCATTTATTTCTTATTTCCTTCCCATGACATGTAATTGCAGATGTTGACGAACTGAAGCAGATTCCATGCAGCTGGCTCCATTGCCTCGTACAGATGCTTAACTTGATATGTTGCTGAAGAGAAGAGAGTTACCGCCAATACTTCTGGTTATCTGCTGCATCTTCCAATGGAGGCTTTTTTCCAGTTTTCTGGGGCATGATGCAGAGGGTAGCAACTGTACTAAAATCTCAGTAGGTTTGGTTAGTGCATTGTATAGCAGTTTTAGCTGACCCTGTGTAGGTGCGACCGTTGAGGAGTATGAGGTTGAATCATTGAATCTTGTTGCTTGTTTATCATTTATGGTTCATCCATCTACATGTCATATAATGAATTTATTTATGTATCAACTACACAGGGGGTAGAATGCTTTTGTCCATATGTTGGAAGTGTCAGCAAAGTAAACCTTTGGCATTATTGAAGCATACTCATCCAAGTCATGTCTTTTGCTTCGGGGTTTGCAAGATGATGTGCTTTCGCTTCATAATCATGCCTCTTGACTTTGTAATCCCGTAAGCCGCATGGAAATTCAGTGATAGGCTTTATCATATTTTAAGTATAAGAAACTTTAGAAAATACTGTTAAAAAGGGAATCAGGAGAACAAATGTCATCTGGGCTGGGCATGCTTAAATAGCGATACTCAAAAACACACTACAGGAGTGTTGATCTATGCTGGTTAGGCTTGTAGATAGAACTTCTGCAGCATTATATTTTTTTCATACCTCATTTTTTCCCTTCTCTGGTACTGTCCCTAATGATGCAATGCTCGAATTTCTTTTGAGTAGTTTTATAACCGTGTGTCTGAGCATTGTATCAAAATTATTTTATTCTTAGTGTCTGTTGATGCAGTTTATATATATATATATATATATATATACATTTTTACATATATGCTAATCTGTGGCCAGATGCACATCAGTATCATACGATGGAACTTGCTAAGTCTGATAATTACTGCATCATCCATTTAATAACCATATATGTTTAGCAGGTCTGGCCTTGTTTGGTCTCTTTAGTGCAGTGGAAATGGCTATAATTATAGGGGTCAAGGCTGGTTGCTGATGGCCTCGTTTGGTCTGTTTAGTGCAATGGAAATGGCTATTATTGTAGGGGGCAGTGCTGATAGCCTTGAATGCTTACAGGGCCAGGAACTTTAATATCTTCTTAATGGGTGTATATTTGTTACATTTTGTTGAAATTTGACTTAAGAAGCATTCTTTTTTATTCCATTTTTTGTTCCATAACTTCTTAAGGTTGATTTTAGTCATATCCAGTTGTCAAGTATATGCATGGAATTGCTCTATATGTATATAACTTTTAAAATAATAGAGTTGTCTAAATCCAGTGAATTGTATATTTGTAGATTATACTACCCCTATCCCATGAAGAATGTGGTTGCTTTTTTTTTTTTTTTTTTTACTACTATTTTTATTTGAATGATTTGCATGATTGGTCACCTTCAAGTGAAAAGAAAAGACATTGTGTTGTAGTGTCACTTTTTAGATGACATTATGTAACTGAATGGTTTGCCTGTAACTCCTCACTAGTGATGTTGTGTGGTGGACCCAAGCTGGAAGCCTGTTGGAAGGTGATCTGAAAAGTTGCCTTCTTTTTTCTCTTGGGGTTATTTATAGGATTTTACTTTATTTTATTTTTTTAGAGTTTTGGTTTTTTGTTTTTGTGAATTTTATGTTACATATAGCTCAAGTATGTTGTTTGTGGAACAATGATGAAACAATATATTTTTTTTACTGCTTTAAATCAAATTAAATGATAATATTTTAATATGCAAGAAAGAAAATACAAATAGAAAGGAAGTGGATCAGGTCATTTAATTTAATTGATATGCTTGTCTTTGAGTGAAAATCTTTAGTTGACTTTGAAATTAAAAAAGTGATATTGTTGTATGGTATAAATATAATTTGTGGTATGTTAAATGCAGAAGAACTACAACCCCTATAACTCACAAAATTTAACTTTCGTGGGTATAATTCAACTTTTGAAAATTTAAATTTAGATTAATTATTTCTATTATTTATTTTTATTTTCATATATTTTTTATTAATTTATTTATTATTTTACTTCTTTCTAAAGTTGAGTTCAAAAAAAGCAGTTATAAAAATTTTAAAAATTAAAATGGAAAAATAGTGCCAATTGCATTGTTAAACTCCCCCATATAAACTTAACTTATAATCTAAAATTCTAAACTAAGCCATTTCAATCAAGGTGTAATAGAAATGGCTAAAAATGCATAATTTTAACCTATGATATCTTTTTAACTTTTATTTTTTACCTACTAGAAATATAGTAGGGAAATAATTTTTAAGAGTGAAATAGATCCAAAAAAATTAATAGGTAAATTATATTCAAATTAAAAAAACAATTGCATAATAATTGGGGAAGTCTAAGGTGACTTTGTTTTCCATTCACATTGTTTTTTCTGTGCTTTTATCACCATTGGATAAGTGTATATTAAAACCTCCAATGATAATTATTAATAAAGTACAATTTACTTTGTAAAAAATAAAGTAACTATAAATTACACCATAAAAAACTGAATAATTTAAGAAAATTTAGGCATAACATTATGCTTTCAACCAATAAAAAAAAATCACATTTTTCACTCTTATATTAATTAGATAGATTGTTGACTTATCATATGATTAGACAAAATCTCCTAATTAAGGCATATAAATCCATCCTTCTAATTAATATTTGGGAGATTCTTACCAAAACCATGTATATTGCACTTTATGGTTGAATGTGCGATATATAAATCAAGTGTTTTGACGCTTAGTTAATAAAAATAAAATATGTATTTTTATGTCACACATCCGACCGTAGGTGTAATACATTCAATATAGGAAAGAATTTTCTCTAATTATTTTATATCATTATTTCTATTTCCGTTTTGTCCCAATAAAAAAAATTCATTTCCATATTTAAAAAAATAATAATTATTTTTTTTTTCAAAGAGAAAAGACAGTTCAAAAATCCGCTCCTAAAAAAGGCAATTACCATAATAATAAGTACAAAAAAGTCGGTTTTTAATTATCTTTAATCACACTCTTAAATCCATTTCTCTAAAATTTAAATTTTCCCTCGCATCTCTCTACTTTGTATCTCTCTGTTTGCAGTGTATATATACATATATACTGCCAGTTACATTACAATAATCTTGAAATAAACTAGCAAGTCTTCGTCAAGATGCCCTCTCAAATGGATTTTCAAGAGTTTCAATTTCCGGGTACTTGTCTTTTTGTCTCTCTGATCAAGAAAGTTATGATCTTTGAATGTTTCGAGTTCTTTTGTTGCCTTTTCTCTATTGATTCATTGAATTTCAGTGAAAACCAAGAATTGGGTTTTCGGGATTTTGAAGATTGTTCTTGTTTTCTTGGTTGTTGAAATTCTTGATCTTGCTTCAAAAAGACGAGAATAGATTTTTTTTATTTTTTATTTTTTTATATATATGCCATGATCGTCAGATATTAATTTTTTATTTCAAAATATGTGTCAAAAGTGCAGTTTTTGTGTGTGTGTTTGTGTGTTCACATTGCAAGAACTTGAGGAAAAAGATGATCAAGGCTTTTTGTTGTATGAATTGATGTATGCTTCTATTGAATTGGGCATTTTTTGGATCACAACATTTCCTTTATTACATATTAGAATACCCTTTAGTTTTGTTTTTGAAGGCGTGCTCTTAAATCTTTTTGTCGATATAAAAGGGATTAAATTTGTTTTTGCACTTGCAAATTGCAACAGTGATTGTTCTTGTGTGTCATACTCAGGAGGATATAGATACTGGGTAGTCACTGGTGTTGTGTAAGACTTACTAGTGACTATGATATGAATAGATTTCTGATTCCTTCTGTACTTTGCAGTTTGCACCACTGCCTACTTGGAAATGATTTCTCTTTGATTTCAAGAGCATTCAATGTTGTTTTGTTTGCTTCATTTGAACCATAATTGGTGACACGTGATTTGAGTTTCATTTTCTTTATACCTTAAAGAATGTTATACTTGTCATTGTACCTTCCACTGACTTTCGCATTGCTTAATTTCACAGACGCTCCTGACGGTAGAAGGAAGTTTGATTGTACTGCTGATGTGCTTGTGCATAGGGAGGAAAACTCTTTACAATCTAAATCTGTCTGCGATTTGCGCAAGAGTTTGGCCTGGGATAGTGCCTTTTTCAATAGTCCAGGTTTGGTTTTTGGGGTGAAGAAGCTTCCTCACTGGGTGCTATGTATCAATTTCTGTTTCTTCTTCAAGCTTTCTGTAGATTTCGACATTATATCTGTGTGTTCTCTTCAACTCCTCAGGTGTTTTGGATCCAGAAGAGTTATTTGAGACTCTTAATTTTCAAGTATCTGATAACGGAGTGGATATGACTGGGCACAGAGAGCCAATGTCTTTGCACTCCGAATCCACGGAACCAGCAAGAACTAGTGGAATCAGTAGCTTGCGCAAAAGCTTAGCTTGGGATAGTGCCTTTTTTACAAGTCCAGGTGCATTTTACATTCACTAGAACCCTTTATTGTGTTGTTATTACTGCATTGTATGGAGTATAATCATGTTTAGTTTCATGTAATGATTATAATTGTCAAGCTTTTGATTCTTAGGGGTTTTGGATGCTGAGGAGTTGTCTGTCATAAATAGAGGATTTAAAGGGTCTGAAATGGTTATGCTTCCTGGTATTGAAGAGGGAATCTGGAGGTCTGCTGAATCAAATTCAACTACTAATGGCGATGAGTACTCTCTTGCCAGCCTCGAAATTGATCTTTTTGATGATATAAGAGCATCTATTCGTAATTCGCATGATGCTTCATCCAATGGCGCAAGTTCAACTCACAAACTGAGAAGATCCAGAGGAAGGCAAACTGGTCATAGTGGTGAGTGTATTTCTGTTGAGGTATATTATCTGGGAGTGAATTTAAAAGTTCTCTCTTTCTGTTCAGGCATTAGTTGAATTAATTGAGATCAGCTTCTTCCATGATTTCGTTGCGAAAATCAGGAATATTGTACTTTTATGTTATCTTTTCATTGTTGTGATTTATGCATATGATCATTTGTTCTCAGTTCATGTGTTTCTTTCATCTTTTTTTACTTATTTTTTTTCTGTTTCAGGAATAATGGATGCTTCATCTCAAGCAAGAGTAAGTTCCTGACACAATTTCATCTCAAATTGATTTCATAACTTGAAGGACTCACCTATGCATCATCTGATTTAGTCTTGACTGAAATTTGCAATAGTTAAAATTTATATGTTGGCTTCATATGAACAATAAAGAAAGTGTGCATCTGCTGCTGCTGCTGCTGCATTCATCAAACAGATTGGTCCATACATGAGTAACCATTGCTATATAACGGGAAAACTATTAGCATGTTTTACTAACATCAATTTTGTTGCTGGCCACATAAAGCCTGTCAGTTTAAGTGGAGGATCCAATCCTTTGACATCTCGCAAGCCGCCAAAGATATCTGGCCGTGCCACCCCTTCACCAACACTTCCTATCAAAAGGGCTTCTTTGAGTGCAAGTCATGTTAAAATGGATAACAAAGCTACAAAATCTGGTGATGGTAAAGCTCCTAACAGTTTAGATTCACCATTCACAGAAAGTTACTTCATTGTTACTCATCTTTATCTGTGTGATTAATACAGGAAAAAATATTTCCAGGTCAAAGAAAATGTGTGTGCGTGAATCCTGCAATGTTATTTCTGGTTCAAGGCCATCTGCGAAATCACCTTTTTCGGCTTCACCTGCTGCCACAGAGAGGTTAGCGAGATTTTGTTATTCTCCAGCTGAATTCATTGGTAAATCTCCTTCAAACCCTCTTAGGAGAACAGCTGATTCCAGCTTGGCCTCTTCTGGTTCGCGCTCGAGAACTCCTTTGAAATACTCCGCAGGAAGCAAGAGAGAGTTGATGAATTCTAGTGACTCCATTCGTTTATTAGCCGCACCCAAGTCAAACATTTATAAATCTCCTGCTAGTTCAATTGATGGATGGTCCTCAGAATCATCATCATCGTCATCATCTATGAAGCAGAGATCAAACATTTCCGGTGCCGGTCCTATAAATACTCCATTCAGAGATATTTTTGACAGAGATATGTCTGAAGTGTCGAATTCTGAAAGGCATCAATCCTCTTTGGGCCATGAAAGTTGGGAAACCAAGTTCATGAATCCACAGAAAAACGACATCTCCATGTTTACCAGTCCTGCTCCTGCCAATGTTTCAAGAAAACTGAGGCCTTCAGGTCTTCGAATGCCGTCCCCGAAAATGGGATATTTTGATGCTGTTAGTTACACATCTACCTGTGAAAATCACTGTATATTTCACATTCAACTGCAAATTCATATACCAACCCATACTTGTGACTGCACTAACAAACTTTCTGTTAACAGGAAAATTCTACCAGTTCAGTGCAAGACGGAGCTCTGAAGTTTCACTCTGGTGCGCAATCCATTTCTTGCAAAATCGGAAGTGGTGCTAGCAAGGCTAATATGTCTGCGAATAGAACAAGATATGGCAAGCATCGGTCGATAGGAACCTCAACCGTGTCTGTGAGTAAATCAAGCCTGATAGAGAGGAAGCAGCCATTGAAAGCGCAGAGAGATGTAAGGATGCATAGACTTGGTGAATGCAATAAAGAAAACATAGTTGGTTTCGAAAATCAAGTTGATGATCTGAGTCTACGTATGGGAGGCATTGATTTTAGCAGGGACTTGCCTGCAGGGTCCAAAGGAAACTAGATGTTTTTACATTTTGCCATCATAGATTTTTTTTTTTTTTTTTTTTAAGCTTGCTGAACCTGTAATATTCATCCTTGGTGAATGAACTCGTTTTGAAGTATTAACATTGCTAAAATATTCATCCTTATATCCGATGATCAGATTTGTGATATATAGATACATTACTTAAAATATGTATTATAAATTTGACTGTCAGATGTAATATATTCAAAGTAAAAAAAAAAAAAATTCAAAAAAAATTATTTAGTGTATCCTCCATTGAAAAGCTTTTCTTTTTATGGTGCAATTCATGTTATAACCTCAATTAAAAAAAATATTTGATTGATTTGCTTCTGTGTGCTTGATATTTTTATTGCCTTTATTTATTAATTTTTGGTTTAAATCCATTCACCCCTTTCTTAATTATTGTGGAACTACATTAATAATCTAATAGTATTGCATTTTGAAGATACAAAAAGTACAAATTGATAATACACTAATATTATAAAATTTCATGTAGCATACGTTCTATAAATTAATAATTTTAGAATTCGAAAAAAAATAATTAATTAATAAATTAATAAGTGATTAACTTATAAAATAAATATATTTCATGTGTAATATATATTTTTTACAAAGTTAAATGTATCTTCTTAATCAAATAAAGTTAATAAACATATTTATTATATCAACTTAAACTGTATATTATTCAATATTATATCATTTCACTTCATACACATCTATTCAAACAAACATTTTATTTAAATAAAAAATCACAATGTAACATATCAATTTAAAAAAAAAAGTAAATGGCACATAACTTATATTAAAAGATAATTAAATGACACATAACTTATATTAAAAAATAATAACCGTATATAGACAAATATATATCATATGTGCCTTAAATTTTTTTATATATTGTGTTAAATTTTTTTATATAATGTATTATTTTGTAAGTTTAACGAATTATCAATTTAATATGTTGACCCCAAGTTGAAACCAATCGAAACCGTTATCTCTAAAAATAAGATTCAGTTTGGCCACTATACTTTTTGCCAAGACGAAATTGGATTTTTTTTTTTTAATCTTTTCAGTTAATTTAGCTTTTAAACGTTACAGTAATTTTCAATTAGCACCAAAAAAAAAAAATCCCTTTTTTGATAGGTACATTTTTTTTTGAAAAAATTGTAAAAATTTCTCCAATATTTTAGTTAGTTAATAAATTAGTCGTAAATAAAATTTAGTTAAAAATTAAAATTATGTTTAAGATTCCAAATATTATTTATGCAGTGTAAAATTTAAAATTTCAATGATATATTATATTAATGTACAAATTTAATTATCGACAATAATTTCTAATAGTTTTGAAATGTATTATCTTCATTTTTTAAAATTATACTTAATTTTATTATTAATTTAAAATACAACTGTATAATTTAATATATTACTTACTTTCTAAAATTTTTAAGATTGAAATAACCAAAAATATGATAATAATATAAAACTAAAGTTATAATAGTAGAATAATTCATCATAATTAACTGTAAGGGATATTTTTTGACTGATTAAAATATTAGAGAAATTTTGTAATTTGTTAAGAAGATTTTGTTTAAATGCAATACATATATATATATATATGTATATATATAAGGATGCAAGTATAATTTTAAGGCCAAATTTTCAGTGGCAGAATTGGCTTTTATTCCGAAAAAAAAAAACAAAAAAAGAATCTGACTGATTCCTTCTGTCATTGCTGATCATTTGATGACCGATCTGGTGGCCTATACACTGGAGTGATTTAAATCAAATTAACATATGTAAGAGGTAACATGCTGCGAGGAAAAGCTTAGAATACCTTTAAGCTTCCACAATGCATTATTGCAGAGTCCTTAAAGAGGCAGTGATTCTTGGACATCTCCCGTGGCATCATTTCGAAAACTCCGGTTCAAATCCAGTTTTTTTTTTTTTTAAAAAAAAACCCTCTAAAAAGGTGCTTCATTCTGCATTCAAGGCCTCTTTAATCTTCGTTTTCCTAAATGTTAATAGAGATGCCGATATCATATGAAACCAGAGACTCAGTTCTACATCAAATCCTACTCAGGCACAGCCTTGTTCACAAAACCACATTCAACACTGAATAGAGTGCTCAAACCCCTCTTCACAACAGGAATAAACGGTCATATTCCTACCATATCTAAATCAATTAAAATTAAACTTAAAAATTTTGATTTTCGGTTATTCCCACAGTCCAGCCTTCTCAAGTAGATAAGCTTACCCATATCTCACCTTAAGAGTATAGTGCCAAAACTAGAAATCACCAGCACAACCCCAAAAATTTAAAAACAAAAACATGTAATAAAAAACATCAACACCTCTCTTAGAAAAATTTGACAAACAAGTTCAAGTTCTAACTTGGGAGATAAAAGGTTTTTAACAAAATTCTGCATTACATGATGCTCACTATCATCTAAGAGAACCAGCAAAATATAAAGCAATTGAAGATACAACCAGTAACCTAAGACCTTGGCTTTTCTTTCTTCTCTTTAAACAAAGCCAGAAGGGAGACACCAGACACCTTCACAACCTTGAACCTGACTCCAGGAATATCTCCCACAGCATGACCCTTTCGTCCAAATCCAGCGATCAAAACTTCATCCTGCAATGACAGAGTAAATTTTAGGGCCAGGATTATACCAGGATATTCCAAGTAGTAGCAAAAGATTTAGCCAAATCAATGCAAAAAGAAAACAAGCATGTGATAAGCAAACTTAATTTCAATATCATTTAAGGTGCGTAATAGTAAAGTTTCAGAACCCATATATATATATATATATATACAAAAAAGAGTTCAAAGCAGATTATATTACATGGAATTATTGCAGGATTTATCTTCCCAAACAATTTTGGAGCATACTTATAGAATATCTATTATACTTCATTTCCGTAAAAAATTATCAGCCAGTTGCAACCATGCAAGACTTACATTTTCCTCGATGTAGTTCAAGCAACCGTCATTAGGTACAAAGGCAGCAATCTTCTTCCCATTTTTGATAAGTTGAACACGAGCACACTTTCTGATAGCAGAGTTAGGCTGCTTAGCTTCAATTCCACTGCAAATGCAAGATATTCATAAGCATCAGCAAAAGAAAAAAAAAAACAAACAAAGACAAAAGGAGATACGGCACTCACATTTTCTCTAGCACAATGCCTTTGGCGTGAGATGACCCAGCAAAAGGTTTCTTCCACTCATTCCCGAGATGGGATTTCTTGTATGCCTTATCCGCCCACCTCTGTCTCCTACGGTGAGACTTGAGTTTACGAGCAGCTCCCATTCCACGTGTCTTCCTGCATCAGATTCAAATTTAATAAAAACATATCCACAAATAGAGTCAAAGCACATCTAAATCTCACGAAACAGCATTAAACAAACTTACCTACTTATGAACGGTTAACATAAAGCTTATTACACATGCTAATTTCAATAATTATACCAATTGAAAACAATGTTGAATTCCAGAAGTAAATGCCATAGCATTTAGATGCAACCCAAATTTAACTTATTGGAACAACTGATAATGACCCATTTTACACTGCTAACAGAACATGATTTCAAGCTACTAAAATCAAACAGATATGGTATAGAAATCTCAACCCATTTCAAATCAATTAGATAACATAAACAATCTAAAATTAATAAAATCGCAGATTTAAAGAAAACACAAATCTGAACAGCTAAAAAATCCATAAATCCTTTAAAAAAACAGAAATGCAATTAGAAAAGAGAGTGAAGAGATGAATCTAACCCCATGTTGGCTGAGATGAGGCAGCAGCAGCAACTGAGCAGAGAAGATTTGTTGAGAGAAAGCGAGCGGGTGACAGAGAGAGCTGCACAAAATGAAAACCCTAATTCGAGAGGTTTCAGTTTATATATAGTGTAGGTTTTGTGAGTGCGTGTCTTTAGATTGGTGAGTTTTTACGGATCTGCCTTGGTTCTTGAGTTCTTGGGCTTAGGCTAAGTATCTGGTTTTGAACCGTTTCTTATTAAGTATGGGCTCCATTGGGATCTACTTTTAGAATCTGGGCTAGGCTGCTATGGTGTAGACTCCATTGGGCATTAATATCTGTGATTAATTTGAGCCCAGTTCAAATTCAAAGATTACATAACATTGAGATTTTTTTTAATTTTTTCCTCGGTTGGGTCTGATGTACGTGTACCCTTTAGGATCCTAAGGAAATGACTGTTCACACCGAAAAGAAGAAGCAATGTCTGAGTTAAACTTGTTGATCTCTTTTTTTTTTTTTTTTTTTTTTTTTCAGAATGAAGTAAAACCAAGTTCATGAACTTATTATCTTAGATCAGAACAAGTTGATAGGATCTCATTTTTTATGTCCCCATATCCCTCCCACGTGGCGATATAGGAGCGAAAAAAAAGGAAAGAGAGCAATAAAATTTCTCTCACTTTTGGCATATCAGATTGTTTCTTTATTTTTTTCACTTGCATCTTGAATTTCATTTTTTATTAACCTTCTTTATTTGTTTTCTAAATTTCTAAAAAAGATCCTTCTTTTTTTCTGAATTATTTTAATTAAATATTATTAATTATTTAATATTAATATTAATATTAATATTAATATTTATTTAATATATAAAACATCCTTATTTTTTTTAATCTCTAAGAGATTTCATAAAATTGGCTTTCTAAAGACCCCCAATAACCAATCTTGACATGAATTGCTAAAGATCCAATAAGTTCAACGTTGATTCTAGAGCGGTGAGGGGAGGTCTCAAACACGGAGACCTCCTGTTTGGTGTGGCTTTAATAGGGTATTTAGCTACAGATGTATACTACCATAGTTTGTTTTTTTGTTTTTTTTTTTTTTAACAAATTGATATGGTAAGAATGTCGACAACCTAATTAAAATCTCTTGGAAGTTGGAATAATTTTAGGAGCGTAGCCCTCCTAAAATGTTGCATTCGGATAACAAGTTTTTTTGAGTGCTAGTTCCAAAAATCGAAATAAAATTATTGGGGGAGAAAAACAACTAAATATATACTCCCTCCGTCCCATAATATTTGACAAATTTTCCTTTTATGGATGTCCCAAAACTTTGTCCACTTTCCATTTTAGCATGGAAGTTGATTAAACAAATGTGTATAACACCCTTATTAATTTGTAATATCCTAAATTTCTAATTGAATTTATTAAATTGCATCATAGGATTTGCAGTGTTAATAATGTATTATCATCATTTTAAATACTTTACTTAGTGAAAATTTTCTTGGATTGGTTATGTTATATCATTTAATAGTTAAAAGATTTTGGGTGAGTATATTAAATAATTTACTTTCTTGCAAATACACCTTATGATTTTAATGTTTTAAAACATGAATGTGTGTATAAATTATATATATATATATATATA
>CATIWK010030706.1:0-14249 GCA_949634005.1 Mallotus japonicus | reverse complement strand
TCAATTCATAATATTTAATAAGGGTATTTTTGTCCTTTAAATAATGCAATACACGTGGCACATGACATGGCTAATGACTGCGATAAAAGTGAGTCCAGTTTGATCTGACTCAGCACCCAGTCTGCCGGAGACACTATATTTGTATGCTTTTTAAAAGTTCAAACACTTGATTGCAAAAAAAAAAAAATTAAACACTCAAATAGCAAAAACGGAAAAGTTGAGATACCAAAAATGTCATTATCCCAACAAAAATTAATCAATTCGATAACCAAAACCCATGGAATGCACTGGCTCACTTAGGATCATATCCAATAAATAGCTCATTATAAAAGCTAAATGTAAGATTTTAATTGGTAAATTCGGTACTACTATAACCACATCAGCTAGTAGCCCCTTTCTTATATTTTTTATAATTTAAAAAAATTAATAATGTATTCTCTTTATACCCTGGTAGCTGAGACGATATTTGAGGCCTAGCTGAAGTGGTAAGAGTACTATGCTCTTGAAGGGTTGAGATCGTGGGTTCAATACCTCTCCCCTTACTAGGTATATAAGACCCACCCTTAATGGTGGTTCACAAAAATAGTTTTCAAATACTAACTGCTAACATCTAACTACTAATTGTCCTCTCTCTGTCCCAATGATACTGGATCTTGTATCAAGTCAAAAAAAAAAAAATAGCTGAAATGATAAATATTATAAGATTGAAAATACGTATTGGATCTTCTCTCTCCTTTAACCACGTTCAAGTTTTAGGTATCACAAATGTCCTACATACATGTATAGATAGTAAGTTAGATTCCCCATTTCTTACTAACAACTAATATATCGTAATTTTATGTCATCTCTTTATAGTTTAGTGGCTCAAATAATAAAATATTATATAATTTTTTTTTGAAACTAAATATTATATAATTTAAGTTATCGATTTGATCCTCTCTCTTGGCCTTTTAATTATTAAAAAAATATATCATAATTTTATGGGTTACTAACAAACTATGGTCTAAAAAAATTCACATTATTTTATATAAATAATCTATATTATATATAAAAAGTATGAATAGAGAAAAAACAGTTTTGAACGGAAATAGATATGTACTTTTTATATATTCACAAAAATAGTCTTAACTTTTGCTAAAAAAAGATAGTCTTAATATTATTTTCAAAAGTTTTTAGAATTGATGAGAATAGTGTTGGTTTGTATTTTAAATTTTATATTTAAAAATGGTGTAGACTTAAATAAAAATAAAATAATTATATTGTATTTATTATCAAATTTAAATTAATACATAAACTATTAAATTAATATAAGCTTCATATTTATTTTTATTTTTCATACATAATGTTTAAAACCATATCACCATTGTAAATATGTGAATATTTTTAAATAATTATTTTTATGTTAGTATTATTTTTATAATAATTCTTAAATTGTAATATACATTTTATCTGAACTATTATCAATAATATATATTATTTATTATTAATAATTTATTCTATTAATATTATAATAATTTTTTTAATAAAAAATTAACATAAATTATACATTTAATAACTATTTTAATCACGGGAGAAAAAAAACTAATATATAATGGTATTATTTCTATCACACGTGCATGGCTCCGCAATTGTGGTTTGTACAAGTGTGCCATTTTTGTTTTGAAGATGATTGTGGTTGGAATTTACTTTTTTTCTTTTTAAAAGAAGTACAATCTTAGATAATATGTAAAAAAAATTTGATATTTTAACGATACATCGCTACCCAGGAAAAGTTTCGGCCTAATAGTTCCTTAATTAAAGCAGAGAGCTTCTTTGAACTTTCGGGTTCGGCTTCGGCTTGAATTTGATGATGAATGTTACGGTGTTTCTATAAGGGGATCAAGTGGGAAAGTATATGCAGATGTAAGTCAGAGTCTTATGAAATATCATCTCAGTCTCTACCTGCAGATTCTGTCAAGTTCGAAGATGCTTTGAAGAACGATGTCAGTATGACTATGAATGGAGGAAGTGACTTGGAGGGTTCTTCTCCCACCTGCTGGGAAGTGTTTCCCAAGATATGGGTCACTGTAATCTTGTGTTTCTCGGCTTTTCTTCTTCACAATATGGGCAGGGTATGTTCTCATTTCTCTATTTTTATCAAGTTATTTTCTTTTGAAATGGAGACCTCATAGTTATGGAGATAAAAGCTCCATTATTAGCTGCCCCCCAGGCCAGGCTGAAGGAGGGGCAGCTGTGGGTCTGGAAACCGAGACCCACGGCCCCCCCTCCCCCCAACCCCAATCAAAAAAAAAAAATTCAAAAAAAAACTCCATCATTAACTATAATTAATTCGGTTTAATTCGGATGGAACTATAAGAACAATACATATCTATTAACAACTAATTTAATACAGTTATATATATTAGGATTTGAATTCGAGACCTCATTTAAGTGGGAATAACACTGTCAATTGATTCCAAAGGTTATTTGTAACTATTTTATCTTTTTTTTAGTATATGTAATGTATGAATAATTTTTTTAACTCAATAAAGATCTGATATCATTCAATGGAGTGGGAAACAGTTATTTGTTAATATTTTGAAATTTTTTTAAATTATTATTTAAAAAAAATTAAGTGAGGCTGTTATTATTTAAAAAAAAAAAGTTAGGCATGTTATGGATGAATTTTATGTGGTGAATATTGATTTTAGTCGCAAATAAGAGGTTTAATCGCTATAGAACTCTCTAGTTAAAAAAGTAACAAGAATATGTGCAACGTGGAAGCAACAAGAAACCAAAAAGGGACCACCAAAAACAAAAGTTGTCTTTTACACATTTGTTGTTGATTTTGTGGGCCCTATTATTCTATTTTCCATTTTACTAACATTTGGACCCGTTTCATAGCCCAAACAAAAACACCTGCACACCCTCCTATAAATATGGCGCTCATGCACCATCATTGACGCTCAGTAGTTTGATTAGGGTTTTGTTCTCTCTATTCCAACCATGGGCGCTGTGAAGAAGTTGAGCAAAGCAGAGAGGAAAATCCAGTACGACAACAAACTCTCCCGTTTTCTTGATGAGTACTCGCAGATTCTTATTGTGGCCGCCGATAATGTAGGGTCTAACCAGCTCCAGAGCATAAGGCAGGGTTTACGAGGTGACTCTGTCGTTTTGATGGGTAAAAATACTATGATGAAACGCACCGTTAGACTTCATGCTGAGAAAACTGGCAACGATGCCTTATTAAATCTCATCCCTTTACTTGTTGTAAGCTTCCATCTTTATCTTCTATTATGTCTTGTATTATGCTTCTCGGATCTGTGAAGAATATACTGCTCTATTGCTTGTAAACGTCTGTTATTGATGCTTCCCTCCATGAATAATTTATGATAGCAATTTTGGGCATTGTAAAGCCAACTTTTTTTTTTTTTTTTTTATCGAATCAGGGTAACGTGGGATTGATCTTTACCAAGGGTGACCTGAAGGAAGTCAAAGACGAGATTGCTAAATATAAGGTATTGTCGATGTTTATTGATCATGTCCTGTTTCTTTAGCTATAGTTGGTAATTTTGCCCATGCCAATTTAATCAACTGCCATATTGATTTCTTTTTGTTTAATGTCATGTCTTGTTCTGGCCAACTTTTTGTGTATATATGTGGGTAATAATTCACTTCACAATAGCTTATTGCCTCCTTTTTGTGTATGCATGTATGTAATAATTCACTTCATAACAGTTTATATTGGAACAGGAACAGAATCTAGAATTATATTGGTATAACTAATTTTATTGATATTCATCCAAATGTACAGCCTTGCGGTTCATGCATTTGTTTGGTCATTGACTGCTCATTTAAGATCTAATGATTGTCTTTAAGTTTCCTGTGATAAGTTTGTGATGTGAACTTTTCACTTTGAAAGGTGGGTGCTCCTGCTCGAGTTGGCCTGATTGCTCCAATTGATGTTGTTGTTCCACCTGGGAATACTGGTCTGGATCCCTCCCAGACATCCTTCTTTCAGGTTTATGTTCATGTTGATTTCCTTTATTTTTTGTTTATGTTCTTGTTGTGTCTGCTGCTATCTCACACTATTGTTGTCAGGTTCTAAACATCCCAACCAAGATTAACAAAGGCACTGTGGAAATTATTACCCCTGTGGATCTCATCAAGAAGGGAGAAAAGGTGGGCTCGTCAGAGTCTGCTCTTCTCTCAAAGCTTGGGATGCGGCCATTTTCGTATGGACTTGTTGTCCAATCTGTTTATGATAATGGATCGGTTTTCAGCCCTGAGGTGCTTGATCTCACAGATGATGATATTGTGGTTAAGTTTGCATCTGGGCTATCCATGGTTGCCTCTCTATCTTTAGCCCTCTCTTTCCCAACTCTTGCTGCTGTACCCCACATGTTTGTGAATGCATACAAGAATGTTCTGTCCGTTGCATTGGCATCAGAATACTCCTTCCCACAAGCAGAGGAAGTGAAAGAATACCTCAAGGTTTGCTTTTAATATGCTGGTTATTGTACCTTTTTGCTCTCACTATTCCTTTGTGATGTTAATTAATTGCTTGAACTGCATAAACTTTCAGGATCCTAGCAAATTTGCAGTTGCTGCAGCCCCAGTTGCAGCTGCTGCTCCAGCTGCTGCAGCCAAGGTGGAGGCGAAAGAAGAACCAGCTGAGGAGTCAGAGGAGGATGGTTTTGTAGATGGGTTGTTCGACTGAGTAAATTATGGTGTCCCATGTTAGATTATATAGTTCATGCTATTATCAAGTTACGCGGTGTCTGTCTTTTCAGGTTGAGTTTTATATTTAGTGAATTGAATGGGAGTTGAACTCCTTGACAACGTTTATGGCATTTTTCAGTTTAATATAACTGCTAATGGCATGGTGCCATTGAACCCTATTTCTAATCATTTTTGTGGTTCTCCAAGTTATAAGCAGATATATCTTAACCAGTTGGACAAAACATTTAATACATGCCTAGGACATTAGATATATGCTAAAAGCATGTTTGTTGGATATTTGCTCATGTCAAGTGGCTAAAGTGGCAATCCACCCTAAACTATTATTTAAAGTGCAATTAACCCCAAAATTAACTGCTTTTTTTTTTTTTTCTATTTAACCCTCAAAGATGCAAATTTTGGCTATTGACCCCTAAGTAAATTACACGCACAAGCTAGAGCAAGTGAAAATAGAAAAAAAAAATTTCTTAAAACTACATTTCATTATAACATCACTAGTGAAGGTGAGGAGGGGCAACGCTAAAGAAGGCGATGAAAGCAACACCGGTGGATATGGTTGAAGGTAATGTAGGAGTGGATAAGTTTTGTGTATTATTTTTAAAATTTTTTTGTTGAATAATACATTTACTTATTTTTATAAATTTTTTTTTTTTTGGTATTATAATTTAAGAGAGTGTAATGCATTCTCCATATTTGGTGAGAAATTGTAGTTAATTGTCCAATTTTTTCCTTTGAGGGTTAAATAGCCAAAAAAAATTTTTGGAGTTATGCACTTTGAATGATATAGTTCAGGGTGAATTGCCACTTTAGCCTATGTCAAGTTGTCTTATGCAAGTTTTTTCCAAAAAAAAAAAAAATTGTCTCATGCAAGTTGGTTAAGGTGAGGTTGAAGTCCATGTGTTGTGTTTGAATCATTTTTTTTTTTTTTGAGAATATTTTTTATTATTGTTGCATAATGAACTTATCTTTAAACATTTTGAAGCTTTCACATTCGCTTTTGTTCTTGAAAAGCTAAAAGTCGTCTACGAGAAACTTTTTTTTAATAAGACAATTAGGTGATTTACAAACAAATGTATAGTAAAGAATACTTTGGGTTCAACGCATTCTTTATCTTCCTTCCTTTCAATAATTGTAATAGAACAGCGTATCGCGACTCCGAACAATTATTTGTTTTAGTTTTTAGCAATTACTACTTTAGTATTTAAAAAATAACCTTTTTAATTCCTATAAAAAATAAAAAAAATTTAATGTTCCATTTTTGCCCCCAATACATGGAGGATCATCAATTGGAGGGGATGATTTTGGGCTTTTCTCCCCCGTGTCAGTACTGTTGGATGTCACAACTCACGACATCCAACATTATCCAAATTAAAAAACACATTCTGTCTTAGCATTTATTTCACCATTACAAATTAAGATTTCCGCATGATTGTTGTCCATATACCAACTGCCATACTTTCGTTTACTTAGATTATCAAGAAATTCTTCCCGGAGTACCTCAATCAAAGGACAAACCATACTTTGATCGCTGCAAGTGTAATTTTCAGGAACCTCGCTTTTTGAGTAGCAAAACAACCAAGGTAAAGAAAGAGAAGTTCATTTTCTTTTTTTGTTTACCATAACCAAAATCCTTTTCTTAACACAGAAAAGGGGGAAAAATTGCACTACACAAAAAAGCCAATGGCTGAAGTTACAAAATTTTGTATACATGTGTATATTGAAAGAATGTGTATACTGTTCTTATTTTTCTGGTGTGACAACTCTCAACTTGTAGCTAGCAATTAAACAGCGCGTCTCGGTTCTTTCTTCTATGTTTTAGCATGTTTTCTCCATTTTTGATGTTCAGCACACAAGAACAACAATTGGTTGTCATCAAACTTGTTGCAGAGCTGTTAAAGAGAAAAAAGAAAGGAAATTGTTAAGGGTCGGCAAACAGTTATCCCATCATTCAAAGATTTCATAGAAAGAAAGCAGCTCGGGCGAGTTATGATGACTCAGAAAGAAACAGATGCCAACCTTTAACTTGCATTGGGTGGAGAGATTAATGGTAAATGGCCATGAAATACCAAGTTGGGCAACGAGAATGTGTCTGACAGAATTATTGGAGACAATTCCGAAAGAAACGGACACCCTGTCACAACAAATGCACGATGACAGTAAAAACATGATATTTAGGTAGAAAAAATGTTTTGAGATCAAATGAAGAGTATGGTGTTACACTCGTTCAAAATCTGTACCTGCAATGCAAAAGTGATGTCCGCTGCATCTACTTTCAGCGTCACTCTTCTCAATTTATCATCACGAGATTGACCTATTTTGAGGAGACCCTGCACTTCAAATTATGCTTCCATTATCATTACACTGACAGCAAATCTTATAACAAAGCATAAATCTTGTATATACACAAGCAGAAGCATATTAAAATGAGATGTATGATCTTTGTAAGTTGTAACATAAACATCAGACAAGGAACAGACTACAATTAAAACATAATATGCAAGCATCATTCCATAATTACCTGATCACTTAGCACTGTGCACATATTCAGAAATTCCAAAAATCCGACTGGTGGTATTATTGTTGACTTGCATATTTCTACATAAGATTTATTCAGCTACATGCATATAACAAAGGTCAGGAACAAGTAACAATTGCCAAATGTTCTTGCAATCAGCAATTATCTAATGAATGAAATCACACCTCTCCTATAGTAGTGTCCTTCTTTCCTCCTCTAAAATACTTCACAGCAGAGCATAGTATTATCTGCAGTTTATGTCATTAAGACAAAAGCATTAGTCACTTGAACATTAAAAAAGCTCTCAAAGGGGAATCAGAAAAAAGGAACACCGTTTTACTGTTGCAACTCACTTGTTGATGCTGAGGAAGTGATTGAATGGTTTCTACTACAGGTGATCTATATGCTTTTGACAAAGCAACAGCCATGTGATCAATTCTCACCTGCAAAACATTCAGCATTTTAAAAAAATGTTAGGGGGCAGAAAATATCTTGAATCACTTCAGAACTCGTAATAATGCATGATCTTGGAGGAAATGTCAGAAGCCTTTCCTATTTAATTGTAAGAACATTATCAGTTGTTTATTTTATTGATGCACAGCAAAATGTAGTGGCAAGAAAACCCAATTCCCTATTCAAGTCCCATTATAAATTTGTATACCATTTGCATTGCAGTTGAGCTAGAGAATGCTAACCCCAGCTTAGGCAAATTATAGCAGTGCAACAAAAAAAAAAAAAAAATCATAGCACAGTGCTTTACAAAAAATCATTAGGTTACTGCTTATTTTGCTTAATTACATGGCGGCAATATCCAACTTAAGAGAATAGTAAAGCCACCAGAATGCTTTACAAAAAATATCTCCATAATATCGTGGAAATTAAAATGTTTGTTCCATGGGGAAAACAGTGATTGCCGAGTAAAATACTCATATCAACATGCTTCTATATAGGACATCAAAGCTGAAGGAAATGGCACTAAAAGAGAAACTTACAACACAGCAAGCTGGAGCTATTTGCTGATTGGACAACTCTTTCTCTAGTGCAGATGAATTCATATTGCTTGTAGATTCTTTCAGTTCTGCTTCTAGGATTTCAATTGCACTCCTATAAGAGGGATTCAAGAACATAAGTTATACTGCCACCTTCCAAAGCCCTTTTGATCAAAGGTGCAAAATACGTTATGCACCAATACCATCTCATCACCTGTGCGAACCATAACTAGACTACTAATAAGAAGTCAAACAAAAACAGACACATACCTGCAAATACACAAAGCTTTCCGCATGTCTCCTGAAGCAGCTGCTACTTTCTGATTACAATCAAATGGTCAATATCCAATGGTATTAGCTCAACTAAAGAAGAGGAAAACTATATAATTATAATCAGCGCACATCAAAATAAAAATCATGGACTTACTCTGGCACAGAGTTCCAATGCTTGCGGATGAAAAGTGGTCCAAGATAGTGCCTATTGTTACAGAAGAACAGTTATCATCAGTGCACCAATATTTGATTTCCCCCAACATAAGTACATGTTGTAAGGTGAAAGCAAAGCAATATTGAGTTCATGTTTATCCTGATTATCCTGTATGACTTGAGGTTTGCACAAGTTGGCAGCAATATATTTCTTCATCTGTATTTGAAACTAATCTACAAAACTACGGCAAAAAGAAAGCATTGGAATTACCATCAGCCTCTCTTGAAGTATTCTAAGGATTTGGTCCTTAGAGTAGGCTCTGAAAGTTATGACCATAGGTTTGCCTATTAGAAGTGGATGAACTGGTCAGCAAGTACAACCTTGGAATTATATTTTACTTGAAAATTGACATGAAAGAAATGAGAGAAATTGCTGAAATTGGAAATTCAATGTACTCACAGTTCAAAGATTGAAGTTTTGGAAGAAAACGATCTGCTAGATCTATGGCATTTGCTATGCCTACAAGAGTCAATTGCAATGGCATGTAAATTCAAGACTCCAAAGAAAGTAATCCAAGTCGAAAACTTCATAAAGATGAGCAAAATATTCTCAATAAGATTCTCATACCAAATAATACCTATTAATATATATCGAGAAAATGCGAAAGTTGTAAGCATGAAAAGATCGTGAAGGACAGCCCGGTCTTTAGTAATTAAATAATCTAACTCATCTGCAATTATTATCCTGCAAACTAAAAATTTTAGCTCAAAATAAAATGCATACAGAATATTCAAATAACACATAAAATAATTCATTGAAGCCTCAACAAATCTTATCATTAGCCAATAGCCCTATTCTATCTGGCATGGAATATATTAGCTCAGCCAAAGGCAGTAAGAGGGAGAAGGGGGTTGGTTGTTGGCACACATTCTGAGGGCAAGATTCTTACATCATTTTTGAGCCCGGTAAATGTTGCTGTTGAGAATACAAGTTCTGAAAATGTAGTAGAGGTGAAGTAGATTCATTGGTTCTCTTTCTTGGGAGGTTTTTACCAATTATCTGAAAAAGAATCAGCTGGTAAGTGCAGGTGGTTATATGAAAATTCAATTGAATAAGCAAAGCTTATAGTACCTTGCTGAAGATTTCAGTTGTATTTGTTAACGACGTACAATTCATACTCAGTATATCTGGAGACTCAAAGCGAGCCTGGTAAAGAGAAACAAATGAATGAGCATTGCTGTTCTGAAAGAATAAGATACAGAAGCAAAAGAACATATAAAGCAGTCAGGCACCCAATGCGTGAATCAGAGATTGTAAAGCTTAAGTTCAAACAATCACATTGTCCAAGTTAATTCAATTATTCATCTACAATAATTTTCATTTTGAGCCTGCATAGTTATTGAACCACCCCTTCTTAACCAAATGGAGGAAAGGAATGGAGGAAGTGCCTACACACCAAAGTGCTCGTAATACTGCTACTACGTAGAGGCAATTAAGTGAAGACTTGCACAACAATATTTCTCTGAACAACATCTAAGTTGAAAAAAAGAAAAAGCAGAAGAAAATCATAAAATATACCTCTTTGGCCCAATCAACCAGTCGTTGCTTCACTTTCTCCATTGACAAAGACTTGCCAGTTCCAGGGCATCCGCAGACATACAAACTTCCAGCCTTTTCCTGTTCGATACAAGCCTTACAGAAGTCAAAGATCTTTTTCTGTTCATCTTCACGACATATAACATTTGATGGTGCTGTGGACACATGCAATGCCTCTTTCACAGCACTTATCTGCTCCATATCTACAAACAAAACAACACAAAATCACGTCAATTATCTCATCGCTTCTTCAAATTGTCTTCTACTTCCATTTTCAAACCTTCCAAAACATTGTGTAAACTTACCTGTAGGATTCCAAGTCAGTTTATCAGAGAAATCATCACACAATTTCTTTCCCGGAGATTTACACGTATTCTCAATTTCCTGCAAAATAATGAAATCAAGAAATCCAGAAACAAATTATTTGATTGAATTGCTTACAGATAATGGCAAATCAGTCCAGATCAGACCAAAATGGCTTACACATGGAACAGTGTTGAGGCTCGAATTAAATGATCGGCGAGGAGATTTCCACTTCACAGGTGAAGAGATAGCGCTTTCCATAACCGCTGCCGCATTAGATCTCAACGTCCGTTTCTGAGGGGTCGTCGATTCAGCGTTAGATTTAACGGCGAGAGTCGCTTTGGAAGTGTTTTTAGAACTAGGAGACGAATTGCGGGTAACCATTGAAGGCATTTTGTGTAGCTGAAAGAGAAAGAGCTGATTGCGTTTGGATCCAGAGAAAATTGCAGAATTTGTAAAAGAGAAAAGGTATTAGATTTGGTGCTTTTCGCGGGAAAATGTAACCGTCGGAATTTCATCTCCCGCCATGGCGCCGTTTTTGCCTTATTTTTGTGTTTGTATCAGAGCTTTTTAAGTCTGCCGCTCATAGCCCAGCAATATATTGGGCTGATTTTGGCCCGTTGAAACTGTAAGGATAGCTCGCTCGTAGTTTATCAATATTTAAATCACATAATTTTTTTAATAATAGAAAACGAAAAAAAAAATTAAAGAGGATGAAAGATATTTTTGGGTTTAGAGTTTGGTTGTCGAATTAGGGATGCATTTTAATAGTAGTAGAGGTGAGCATCAATTTAAATCGAATCGACAAGACTAATTAAATGAAAATATTCAAAATAGAAAATTAAAACTGAACCAAATATACACAAGAATCATATCAAATTGAACTAATTCGATTCAGTTTGGTTAATCAGTTTATTAATTTTATTTTTAAAATAATTTATAAATTTTTTATTTATTAATTTAATATTTTTTGTAAAATTTATTCATTAATAATATAACTAAAAATATTTTTTGCTTATAATTTTAGTATTTACACATTTTTTAATTAATGTGTTTAATATAATAATTTATAATATATATATATATATAAATAAATTTTCGGTTGGTTCATTTTTTCAGTTTTTTACCTTCAAAACTGAAATCGAATTGGTTAATTGAATTTTATATTTTTTATAATTGTAACTAAACTGATATTATATATAACTGAATCAAACTGAACCGATTAGTTTGATTTGGTTCGGTTAATCAGTTTTTAATCGATTTGTACTTTTTAAAAAAATGTATAGAACCTTTTTAGTTTGTACTATATATTTTTTTATTAAATTTATTGATATTTCATTGCACCAATTCAAAAAAAAATAATAATAACTCTAACATAACCAAAGGATATTTCTCCTAAAAAATATACAACAAAAATAATGGGACAAACTAAAATATCTTCTAGAAAATATAAAAAGAAACCTTCTTGATCTAGAACTTCATGCTGATGTGATGAAGGAGCCAATCATAGCAGAATTTGACTATTTTTTTCAAGCATCTACCATTTATAACTCATCACCATCATGATTTATCAACTCACAACTCCATTAGATGGATCAAAGGACATATGACTTATCAACAAAATAAACTCAAATAACCAACAAAAAAAATTATTTAGAAGGAATAAAACCCCAACAAACTTGAGATTTATCTCAAATATAACTAATTTATAGAATTAAAAAGAAAAAAAAGGTGTTTGGTAAAAAAAAATACGTCAGTTTTTTCCCTTTTAATATTTTCTGAATCATTATATATTTACTTTTGTATAATTTAATTTTTATACTTTAATTTTAGTAAAAAATAATAATCCAATTAATTAAAGACTAAATTAATTGTAACTTAAATAAATATATTTTTTTAAAGAATATTACATTTAATATAAAATTTAATGCGCACTAATAAACATATAAGGGTTGTTTACGAAAGGAAGTATCGAAGTTATTCATCTCTAAAAACATTTTAAGATGTAGAGTTCAAATACTACTATTGTTAATTTATGAAAATTATTTTCATTTGATTTAAAAATGGACAACCAATGTACAATCCATTAATTAAAAAAAGAACAAAAATAAGAATAAATAGAAGGAATAAGGTTCGATTTGGCCCTCGAACTTTTCGCGAAAGTTCAATTTGGCTCAAAATGATCTTTGGAGATCATTTTAGCACAAACCTTGTACTTAATGTGTCAAATTGGCCCTAAAAATTTCATTTACACCCCTATTGTCTGAGATGTACACAAATATCACAATATAAATTACAAAAAGCTTCCTGATAGTTTAAAAATTAATAAATTAGTCCATACTTTCATAAAAACATTTAGTGAAACAATTTAAATTTTATTTTCTAAAATTATATTTAAACCCCTTAATTTATTTATGATATATTATATTATTATTTTTAAATTTTAACACATAAATTTAAAATTATTTAAATTTATATATTTTAATATATTTATATTTAACTATCATGAAAAATGCATTACTATTATTAGTGTTTAGAGATCAAATTTTTTAAGAAAAAACATTTATTGTAGGAAAATATTATCATGAGATAAGTTTGACACTTCAACTGCAACGTGTGGTGATGCTCTGTGTTTGCAGTCACTGTTGTTGTTTATGAGATTTTTTTTTTTTTTTTTTGGTCCAAATGCATAGTTATTAATTATGTAAAACAAAATAGCTAGATACATGCATTGACGCCTTTTACACGATGCTCAGGCTGAACCTTTGCTTCTTCATAGTAGATTTTTTACTTGGTACACTAATTAATTAATTTTAACTAAAACTTAAATTTAAAAATTTTCAGGCTAAAAAATAATTTCATCATATACATATATACAATACTCTATATTCTCAAGAAGCAATTGTGTATATATATATGTGTGGTTTAAATATTTAAATATATATATATATATTTATATATATATATAAATATATTTAAATATTGTGTATATATATATATATGTGGTTTAAATATATTAATATATATAATTTTTAAATTTAACACGTTTTTTCAATTTATTTTCTTAACTTATAAATTAATTATTCTAGTATATATCATATTGTCACAAATATGACTTAACACGTTTCTGCTAGTTTATATGTTTTAATAGTTTTATTTTAAATTATAAAATTGTCATTTATATAATTATAATAATAATAAAACTATCGATATTTTTTTTAACTACTAAAAATGGTTAATTTCCAACATCATAAGGGAGAGGAGGGTGAGGGTTTGTAACAATTTATGAGTCTTATTTGTGAGTCATTATTCAATATGTATGTGTATATTTGTACAAATGAAAGTAAAATCATCATAATAATTCGTATTTAATTATAGCCATTGGTATATAATCAGGGGCGGAGGGAGTAGGGGGGCAAGGGGGAGCCCGGGCCCCCCCAAACTTTCTAAAATTTACTCTATATATAGTATTGAATATTAATGTCGCCCCCCCAAAAAATTTGAATATATAGTTGTTTGGCTCCCCCTAAAATTTACTCTATATCCCCCCAAACTTTCTAAATTTACTCTATATATTGTATTGAATATTAATGTGGCCCCCCCAAAAAAATTTAAATATATAATTGTTTGGTCCCCCTAAAATTTACTCTATATTTAGTTGTTTGGCCCCCCTTTGCTAAATTTCTGGCTCCGCCCCTGT